>JAOPTO010000097.1:0-17229 GCA_033822845.1 Tetrapedia diversipes | reverse complement strand
AGTGAGGAATTCTGGCTGACTGAGGGGGTATGACAAGGTTGTCCCCTGAGCCCAATGCTGTTTGCCTTATATATAGCACATATGGAAGATCAGCTGAAAAAGGCGAGCGTTGGAGGGATAGACATAGGAGACACGAGAATATGGAATTTAGCATACGCGAACGATGTTGTACTACTTGCAAACAGCGAAGAGGCTCTAAAAGATATGTTGATAGTAGAAAAAGGCTAACCAAAGGAAATGAAATTAGTAGTGAGTTGTAAAAAATCCAAGGTGATGGGATCTGAGGTAAGTAAAGGAAGGAAGAAGAACAGAAAAAGGTGCTGAGGAAATAAGGAAATAGAAAAAGTCAAAAGCTTCACATACTTAGGATACACTTTTAACAAAGATGGAAATAATAAAGAGCACATAAACAACCTAGTCAGAAAACGCATGCTAGCGACAAGACAAATATGGGGTCTAGGCAAAAGATTATTCAGGGATAGCTTTAGAAAAAGAATGTGGCTGTATGATAGTATGGTGGCAACCGTAATGAGCAATGGAGTGGAAGTTCAGTGGGTGGAAGGAATGGGAGGAGGTAAAAAAAGTACAAACGAAGTATATAAAGTGGTGCCTTGGATTAGACAGATGGACACAAAATTACATAGTACAGAAGGAAACCCTAAGGAATAAAGTTAACATTAACTTAATGAAATCAGCTGCAAGATTCGAGGAAAAGACAGAGAGAGAAAACAACAAGCCTATGTTAAAGAAATGCGTAGAAGAAGTAATAAAAAATCAGAAAAAAACAATGTAGGGAAGACAGAGGAGGAAGTGTATCAACGATTATGGATTCAGTCAGGAAGGTCTAGAACAACAAGAAAGGAGTGGAGTAAAAATATGTAAAAGTAAGCAGCAACATAGAAGACAATAATAAATATTAGAAAAGTGAGGAGAGGAGGAAATGCATACTGTGCAAAGAAAAAGCAGGCACATTGTGTTTGCTTAACGAATGCAAAGATCTAAAGAGAGCACAATTCAATAGTCAAGAGATCATAACAGAGGAATGTACAGAGCAGACCGTAGAATGGTGCAGAGTATTAGATAGGGGATGAAAGCAAAAAGCTCGGGAGATGCATAACGTATAAAGTACCGATAGTAAGTTAATGCAACAAGAGAATAAATGTATTATATATAAGATCGATAGTGCATGCGGTATAGGTGGCGGTATACGCGAAGATGTGCGGAGTGATTACAGTAATTTAGATAAGTAAAATAATAGATCAGAATAGAGAAGAACAAAATACGAATACCAAAAACGTGATCATAATAAGAAAAAACCAAAGAGAATAAGATGTCCAAATAGTAATTATATTTTAGAGATATATTCCAAACGAGTTGAGAGAGGAATGAGAGAAAAAAGATACTAATGTAAAACCGAGTTCATTTCCAAGCAATACATGTTGAAATAAATCAATCTATCATAATATATTTTAACAATAAAGTATGATTTCAATTTATTTGCATGTGCTGTTACTTAAGTTTTCTCGTATTTTGACATATATTATAATATGTTTTAATAATAAGGTATGATTTAAAAACGTGATAAAAATATTTTTATTCAACATTCACCATCAGTGAATGTCAACATTTTCCGGTCTAAGTGGGAAATACGGATATTTAGCAAATATTTCGGGCATACACCAAACGAATATGTGAATCTTGACATTCAAATCAAAATTCTCCAATTTCGGTCTTTCATGATAACAGGTACATAATACCATTCATTACAATAAAAACTCCACAAGAATACTAACCTAAATTCCATAGAACATTTACATGCTGAAATTGAAAAAAAAACTCAGAAATTATTGAATAATTACAAAATATTTATTAAGACATAAAATTCACAAAATATATAACTCAACCAAAAGGGATACATGTATGAAACTTGCACATGATATGCAAAGTTTGTACATTATTAAAGCATATTATTGGTGTTAAAGGACTAACCAGATATTGACATTAAAAAATTCAAAAATTATTCATATATTCGAATACTCTTATATGTTTATAGTTTATACACCATAAATCTTGTTCTCGGATTTGTTTGTAATTTTACTGATATATTCTTAAGACTTCCACCTAATGTTTCTTACAACCAGATGTAGAAAATTTAAACCTAATACACATATTTCATTTGTTGAAGATGTAGATGGCAATTGTCCGAATAATTTTTTAAGTTACAAGTGGTTTCAATATGTACAAGCTAAATTAAAATTATTCAAACATCAAGGAATTTATATATTTTTTACAATCCTCTTGGAAAAGCAGCTTGAAAACATAAAAAATGACATCAGCAAAGATGGGAAAGAATACTAAGAAGGCTGTAATAAAAAGTTTATTCACTAAAAAGGAAAAACTTATGAAAAGCATCATAAAATCTGAACCTGGAAACAAACTGAAACATCTAAAAGAATGATAGTCCTAATCGAAAAAATGATGGCACACAGTGTCCATTCTGTGGCATTTAATTCCAAAACAATGCTCAGAAGATAAGAACTTATAGAAGTCAAGAGATAGAGGAGGTAAGAGATTTATAGAATTATTAAATCGAATTTTGTTCAACATTTAAATTTGATCATCTAGAACAATAAAATACTATTAAAATGTACTATATTTTAATAATAAAAGGATTAACATAATCCTAATAAAAAAGTTTATAGAAAAATAATTATATAATAGAAAATACTAAAAATCCATATACAAATAACTTCAAAAACTCAAACAGATGTTTGTGTATATATATATTCATATATGAATTAATCATTAATTTTTGGGTAGACAATTATATTACGTATTTTTTTCCAGATCCTGACTTTCACACAATTTACATTTTTGTAAACTGTACTTAAAAGTTTATAGATTTTAAAGTTCTATCTTACCTTATATAAAAGATAAATGATGGTTTTTTAATTTGGGACAAATTCAGAGTAAAATGTCAACTATTCTTTAATTGACAAAAATCTGTGTTTTGCTATGTAATATTAGATATGCATATTTAAATTACACTCAACAAAAACCAAAGCTTTAAATTGTAGTACTTTGCAAAACCAAATACATTTTATCTTTATAAAGCCAAAATATATTACTGTCATTAATAAACTAGAATCATTTTTTGATGTAGGTAACATAAAAAGCAATAAACAATTTTTCAAATATTATATGAAAGTTGGAAATAACACTTTTAACACTTTCTAGTTGGTGGTTTTGACGAGCCATCTTTTGATTATTTTATGATTCAAAAAAAGTTACAGAATTACAATTTTAAATAAAATATTACATAATAACATTATTAAATTCTGTTTAAGATAAACTAATCACAAATAATTAAATGAACTTGATTGTTTTAAACATTTCACACAAAATAATAAAAGTATTTTGTTTATGGCTCTTATTGTTTATTTGTTTAATATATCTACTATTACATGTGAATTATATTTATTACTTACCAGGAAATCCATGAAGTATGATTCAAAACATCAATGTAATGTAAGCACCTCTTTTTATTCATCATATATGAAGCAGAATTCCCTCGGTTACTTTTAGTCTTAGATGATTTAATTCCAAACAAAGTTGTATGTTTTATCATGGGCTACCTAGACATAAACGATATACAATTTTATTTAAGAAATATATCTCTGTTCTCCTTTAAATTAAAACATTTATGATTATATATACAATAAATTGTAATATGCAGAGAATGTATATTCAACAAATGTGTACTTTAAATATAAAACACCTCAAACATATATTATATCTAAAAGTTGAAACAAATTCTTATTTAAATCTTATTTCATTACTTATGTTTGTAAAAATATGAATTTGCATAAAAATGCAGTCTAATTATGACAATTTCCTTTACTTATTTTAATTGAGAATGGCTAATAATTGTAATAAAATCTCACCTGGTCTTTTTGATACAAATATCCTATTCATTTACTCCAACTTCTTCTATATTGTTTTTACTATAAACTTCTGGCCTTTCTTGTTTCTATTCATATATTTCCATACATTATAGTTAGATAAAAACATTTCAATTTGCATATACCGCATAACTTTAGTTTTGTTGTATTCATAGTCTTAAAGGCAATTTCCGATTTTTCTCTAAATGTTTTCACCACCTGTTTAACTTCATTTTCGTCACATTTATAACCTCATAAACAATATTTTATTCTTCTCAATGATTTTATAACCTAATAATGGGTAAAAATATAGCAAAATGAAAACGAGCGAGTATGAAAAAAATAAAAGGCATATCTAAATAGCATACATACAGAATGCAACAGTTGAAAATTTAAAAAATATGTACTTACACGTGCGACATTACCTCATGAAGTACGCTACGCGATCAGAATATATGTATATAGTACACGAGCGGCGGAAATATCCGCACGTAAACAATTTGCGACTGACTGCGAATCAAATGCGAAAGACCAGATAAGTGTTGGCTCAAATTCCTCCGTAATTAAAATGGAAGAAATTTATAGTTTATATCGTGACTAATATTGTAGCCAAACAGAAGTGAGGGAAAAAGCAGCAGAGCTTCTGTGGTACATCATTCTTATCGAATCAGAATAGTTTAGAAAAACAATCAGATACAAATAATGCCCCTCCTTTCTATTCCTATTTTTCGGTTCCTTTCCACAGCCCTTATGTCTACGGCTGGATTTAAGGTGGTAACACTGCTTCAAACCCCATGCCTAAAGCATATGCAATTCTTGATTCTCGTAGCATGTAATTGGAGTGGAAATATAGTTTCAGTTCTAGGTACGGCTCTAACCGACCTTTGGCGTTCATCTTTGTAGTTTCTAAATGTAAAAAAAACAAAATTTTAATAACATTTATTTTTAAGTTTATTTTAACGGAACCTTTATCAAAGTATTTACAAAGTGTATCTAATTGCAATACCACCGAACACGATATAATACTGTTACACCATTAATATTAACAACTAATATTATCTAAATTATTGTTATTTTAATAAAAAGAATTTTACAAGTATATTGATAAAAGGTTCGTTAAAAATAAAAGCGTTTGCCTCGTCGATATCACTGTACAATATGGAACTTACTCTGTAATATCCACTATGTGTTCTAAGGGAGTTCCTCGTCCTAAAAACGAAGCCGGAAACAAAATCGCTCCATCGCTTTCCTTTTATCTACGGCTGGATTTCAGGTGGTGACACTCCTTCAAACCCCATACCTCAAGCATGTGCAATACTTGTTTCTCGTAGTATGTTGTAGATTTAATCCTACTTAAGAGAAAAGGGGAGCAGTAACTGAACTCTCATTCCGTATAGGTTTTATCCCACTTAAGAGGAAAGGGAAGAAAGTAACTGAACTCTTATTCCGGTTTGTGATCGCACTTTATTGGCGTGTTAACTCCACGCGCGAATTCCTGAAACTACTTGATTCATGGTGGCTGGCAGAAACGCCGGAAGCCCTAGGGACTTTTCCCTAGCTGACTCTGGCGTCCATGTTCCGTGGTTGACGACAGCATCGTCAACCTGTTAATTTCGATAAATATGGGGTGATAGTGTATGACGGGAAAAATAACGTTGAGATGACGGCGGTAAGAGTGAAAAACGTGTACTATGTGAGAACGTTAATAGAGAATAAGAGAGTTGCGACAGTGCAGAGTGAGAGAGATATATGGCATAACAGATTAGGTCATGCAAGTATAAAGATAACCGAACAAATGAAAACAGATAATTTAGTGATGGGTATGAACGGAGAATGTGAAAACAATTGTGAATCGTGTATCGGAGGAAAAATCTGCAAGAAGTCTCATCCGAGAATTGAAGGAAGACGAACTAAACGCACCATAGAATTGTGGCACGCCGATCTTATAGCGCCAGTCAAGCCTACAACATACGGTGATAAAAAATACATTTTTACGATAGTGGATGATTTAAAAAAAATGATATTCATTCGATTAATAAACCACAAAAGTGATGCGGCTGCAGAATTGAAGAGAATTATAACTTTGAAAGAGAACCAGACTGAGAAGAATTTAAAAAGGATCAGATCGGACAACGGCAGGGATATTTGGTGCTGAAACTGCGAAGATGGTTTGCAGAAAAAGGAATTAAGCATGAATTAAATCTACCAATGACCCCGCAATCCAACGGAACTGCGGAGAGAGCCAGTCGAACGATAATGGAAACGACAAGAACATTGCTGAATGATTTAAAATTAAATTTCAGGTTTTGGGGAGAAGCTGCCACAGCGAATTCCTGAAACTACTTAATTCATGGGGCTGGCTGGCGGAAATGCCGGAGGCCCTAGGGATTTTTTCCTAGCCGACTCTGACGATCATGTTCCGTGGTGACAATGCTGTCGTCAACCGCGCCACCTGGCGTTACTATGCGTGAGTCACATTCTGCTCCCTATACCCCACCCTAACGGACACAACGGATGTTGCATGATCGTTTTTTCTTTTTTTTCAAGTTTTTGTGTGTTTTTTTCTTCTTTTTTAGAAAAATACTAAAGTAAGAAAATTTTGCCTATGTATACTAAAAAACTTATTTTCTATTGCACTAACTTCGCTCGCCACAAACGCCGGCTTCAGTCTGTCTTTGCTTACACTCACCTCCCGCTGTCCTATCTTAATCACTACGTTCTTATTGCTACATTTTATACTAAATATGGTCCCTCGCACGGTGGTTGCAACGGTTTTGCTTACCGTGTCGCGGCGCACCAGCACACGCGATGCCGTATCGAGTTCTTTGAACACGAACACGCGTTTTCGTCCGTGGTGGGCTCTCGGGGCTGGCTGCAATGCCCTCATGTGTCCCCGCAGTTGGTCCACGAAGACGGAGACTTCTGCCTGATCGTTGCCTGCTATCAGGTCGCCGGGTAGCCGTAGGGTTTCCCCGAAAACCATTTCGGCAGGCGTTGTCCCACAGTCCTCCTTCACTGCTGCTCGGATGCCGAGCAGGACTGCCGAGAGGGTCTCCGACCAGCTGTCCTGATGACACATGATGGCTGCCTTTATCTGCCGGTGAAACCGTTCGACAGCCCCGTTAGCCTGTGGGCGTGATATGTCCAGTGTAGTGCGTCTAGTCCTATCGCCCTCGCCCAGGTTTGAAACGCAACAGCGTTCGCGCGACCGCGCAAAGTCTGCAAACAGCTTTCGGCGACTGTCCTCCACGCTGGTGTCCCCCACAGGGAAAGCTTTCGGCCACCTAGTGAATCGGTCCACTACAAAACATCGGTCCAAAATTTTCCGCTGCGTTCTCCATCATCGGGGTCATCAAATGTAGGTTTAATCCTACTTAAGAAGGAAAGCGAGAGAAGTAACTGAACTCTTATTCTTGTTGATCTCACTTTATTGGCGTGCTCTTCCAATTTCTGTGACGAAATTTCGTTAAACGCTTCGTTAATTAGTTATTAGCAATTAAAAATTGCGCAAAATTAGGCAATCCGCCTTGCAGCGCCGTCCGTTTGGCTGGCCGCGCACAGGCGAACTCAGGACCGTATCGACATGTATTATAACGCTTACCTCGTGGGGCGCAGGAAAACTTGTTTGTCACTCAAGAGACGGACGACACAAAATCAAAACTTCGGTCACCTTCCAAAAAGTATTCAATGATCGTTGAATAGCATTAAACCTACTTACTCGCAAAATCCACAAGAGCATGTCAAAACTCGCCCATTGGGATTTTCGAGTAGAGAGGGTCAATGATCTCTTAAAGCAGATAGTACACTGCCCAAAAGTGAAGCACCCACACGCATTTAAATCGCGATTGTCCCGTCCGCAGGGTCCACAAAAAGGTACACAACACACGTGCACGAATCAGTCATAATTTATATCGCCACTAAAATGTATTATTTTCTCTCTTCTTTTGCACTCTCACGACAACACCACATACGTGTGGCACAAACATACTCACAATTATATTTTATTTAAAACTAAATAAAAAAACTGTTATTTAAAAGAAATTAACTGTAATCAGGAACGATCTAAAAAAGCGTTTTAAAAGAAGTCGAAAAATAATTCTGCTACTGAACAACAGCAGAACCAAATGACGACTGACGAATACGCGGGAAGATCACCTTTATCGATCGTGTGCAGTAGACTTTCTGTTTCCCCTTTTTCTTCTTTGTTAATATAGTACATTCAATACAGTTGCGTACTACTTTCTCTATTTTCGAATGCATATTAGTAAACCAATATTCCCTTTTTAACATCGTGTATATCTTATCAATAGAGAAATGTCCAATATTATGTATTCTACGGATCAGCTGATTTTGCATTATTTTAGGTAAAACTAAATAAGTCTTATTATCTACTTTCTTATACAAAATATCGCCTCTTAGAATATAACTCTCAACTAAATTATCGCTTCTTATCATTTCTAGTATCTTAAGCAAATCGGAGTCCTTTTGTTGTACTTTCTTTACGCGTACTAATAGATTCTCTTCGCTCTCATCCATTACTCGGGCAAAGGATTTCTACTAAATGCATCTACATGCAACATGCTTCTTCCGGGTCTGTTAGACCCTTGCGCTGCACACGCGGCCAAGGTCTCTCAATGGGGAGAACATCTTCCATTCCACAAAACAACAGTGGAAAGTTTCCATTGAGACATTTACGACATGAGCGTGCCAGTAGTGCTAGTTTTGAGGACTAAGACGTTTTAGCCTTTTCTTTGCCTTTTTCGTCGAACTTTCTTAACGTCCACTGAGGGACAATAGTCTTAATTTCTAAGTCAACCGTGGTTCCTCAATAACAAAGAGCGTATCGTAAATAAGGGACTTCCTATAGGCCCAACGCCCAACCAACACCCGCACTTGAGAGGCACATGGGCCTAGAGGAATTTCCCCTTCGTTGCCTAAATTCGGGAAACTTCCCGCTCCGAGTGGCTCACCCCACCCTCGTTCTCGAAACGCGTGCTAAGGGCACAAGAACGGGGGTTGGTGGCACTCAGGGCATACTGCTGATTGGAGTTTTGACTTTTTGGCTCTAACCAATTAGCGTATCGCCTTGAGGAGTGACCAGTCGAACTCCTCCATATAAAACTGTGTCACTTCGGCGCCGAGACATAGTATAACATAGTATAACACAGAACTGAATAGTATAGAACTGGTATAGAATTCAACCAGATAGTATAACAGTATAGAAGCAACATAGTACAGAGATAGTATAGATCACGACATAGTATAACAACATAGTATAGAACACAACACAGTATAGATTTGAACTAGCAGAGACTTGATCAGTATTGAATCCAGTATAGACTAGCATACAACCAGTATAGAGCTAGATCATATAGAACTGGAACAACATAGAATTTGAACTTGTTAGTCGGCACACCACGTGCAAGCTCAACCGGAACTCGAGCGGTTTTACACACGTAACAATCGTGGAGTCCCAAACAGGGTCTATGTTCAATAGTATACTGGAATTCTTCTAATAATAATACCCACCGTGCCACGCGGACACCCAAGTCTTTTTTTCACATGGTAAAGGCGAACGCTCTGCAGTCTGTTACAAGTTTGAATGGTGACCCTGAAAGATATATACAGAATCGCTTTAAAGATTTAGTAATAGCTAATACCTCCAGCTCGTAGCTTGAATATTTTGCTTCAGTATCGGTGGTCTAGTCGCCTGCAAAATACACTGGATGCAACTTGTCGTTCGCATCGCGCTGTAACAAAATAAATCCGTAACCAAACCTGGTATACAATTCTGTTTTCGAATTTACTTTATATAAGTGCTGTAGGAAAGTGAAGTCAATAACTTTGTTCAGAGTACGGCATGCGTGTATGAACGGTGTGAGTGCGTGCGTATAACTAGAGTGGGAGAGCAGCCGTATGAAGGCTCTTTAGTCGGCTTTTACACGCTCAATGTATAAATTTTGTAGTTACCTTACACGAATGTGACTGTTTTGAGTGATATTGTATATATGCTGTAAAGAAATGTTAAATTATTAATTACGCGAAGAAAATTATCGTAATCGATGCATTAAAGATGGGTCTACGCCAAAATGAGCCGATCGAGAATGCGTATGCAATAAGTTGAGCCTCGAGCGGTCGGTAAAGTAGTAAGACGAACTGAGAGACTGTTAAGATTCAAAATATCTATGTACCCACAGTATAAATAATCAAGAGCAAGAGAGATTAATACATTTGTATTAATTACTTGCGGTGGAAAGACGTGTCACGCACGTTGAGGTGCTTTTGTTACAGGAATGCCAGCGACGTGTGTAACACGTCGACTACGTGAGAGTGTAAGAAATGTCTTGCAGCGTTACACATTCCGAGCTGTTTTGAAAAATATCACACTCTCAAAATTATTAATAAATAAATTTAGTATTTATACATAATTTTATCGCCAGTTGATGCGTCTTTATATTCTCTTCTAGAACACGTCGAACACTGCGTGAACTCGTCTAGCAGTGATTTACGTTCGACTGTTCTGCCACGCGCAACCATAAATTTCTTTCCACCGCAATTGGTTAAACTTTGTTGTTTCTTAAATATATATTTTATACTTCTGTCTTTTGAAATCACGATTCACTCACATGTTAAATACAAACAGTTATAAAATTTCACACATTTTTCCTTTATATACTACCATGGCTGGGGTATGTAAGAAACTGCACAATGTTTCAATTGTGGTCGGTTAAATCAAGACATATAAGCGTTAAAAAATTATGTTCAGTTCTGTAACATTATTAGACTGAAAGTTTCAGAAGATTATACCTATCAAGTAAATCATAACTGTACTAATTATTTTGGTTTTGCTAACACGGCAGAATTAGTGTTATATTGTGTGAATCTTAGAAATAATAAGCATCGCTTGCTCCTCACTTGTGTTACAGCAATAATCGCAGTAAGAATAAGAGTAAAAGTAAGAGTAAAGCACTAAAAGTAAGAATATTAAAATTACAATTAATTAGCGCTGTATAATAGTTATAGTTAATTATTCTTGTGTCAATTCTGTTTGTGAATTAGTATCGAAATGAATAAACGTAAATATGTGCGTGTCGTAAAACGGGATTTATTATAAATACATCCGAAAAGATCCGTTCCAACAAGTGCAACACCGGCATTTCACTTAATAACACTTTTAAGTGATTGAACCCATTTAGTTCTTCGATACCAAATTAAACATCTGTATCTGCTTTCAACAACGTCGTGAGCGGATTGGCGATTATCAAATAATTATATATGTGTGTTAAAAAAGGTACATTTCAGAAATAGGTTCGGGCGATATCGCGCATAGCGACCTCTGATTTGTACATGATTCAACTCAACTATAATCGGGCAACGTTTAACGGCGGATTCGGTAAACATCAACGTGGCCTTGGCTTCTGTCGCTCGAGGACATCGAGTCGCAAGGCAGAAAAAAGATGATTAACGAGTCTCTAACGCACGCACGTCAAATTCGAAATTGCGACTAACGTTTCGAGAAAGGGCGTTTCTGTATGCGAGTGAGACAGAAAGAAATACTTCTTTCGCGGGGTATTTAATACGTGTGCACGCGAACGAGAGAGATTCCGTTTTAAAATTTCGCTCATCGAAGAGTAGTTAGTCACTATATTTTTCGTCATAATTAAAACGGAAAGAGTCACGGAGTGAAGTTTGTCCGGTCGGAAGGTACGTTAATATTACGATTTTCGTAGTTACGTGCATCGGTTACACATGCGGGAGATTTTAGAATTGGACGTGGCTTTCTCCAATTCTAGATTCATGCATGAACAAACATGAGTTGCTTATGGTTCACCAACAAAACCACACCTGCTGTCCCGTGTATCCCTGCTGTCCTTATTCGTGAAGCAATAAGGGAATGCACGCCCACAGGATAGGGTACGTCTTTCTTAAAAACCTGCCTACCAGCAGCAGGTGTATTCTAGGGGAGGATGCTAGTTCCTATTCCTGTTGCATTATGTGAATTCGGGGACGCCCATTCACGCACGGGGATCTTGTAAAAGCCATAGAATACGCTCAATCTGTGCACGATTGAGCTACGGTCGTTCCTTCAAAACTGCAACGGCTAAGATGCAATTTAGCTACGTCTGTCGCAGTGTAGGCCCGGCGGTACATGCACCCATAATGTAGAAACATCGCAGAGTAGCCCCAGCCGCTCTGCGAATGTAATACTGGAAGCGCTCTGCAGTTTCTGTCGGTCCATGTACCTGGCCAACATGGGACTACGCATTGCGTGTGTATTTACAACACACACACAAGGGGAACAAACGGAAAGAAGAAGATTGTGTGTGTTACGATAGCATCGTCTATATGATAGGCGAGTCGAATACACACATAAGAGAGTAGATCCTCGGGATTTACCGAGACGTGGTCTAAACACACAGAAACATCGGATCTATATGTGTTGAAATATTGCGATGCTCAACACTTAATCTCTTAATAGGATTAATTGCCGACTCAAGAAGTCGACGCGACACGGCTTATCGCCGTGCAATAAGACGACGAATCGGGCTTGAATATAATTAATATTTACATTAATATCTAATACAGTCCACAATTGTTTCCAGGTGAAGTACCTGACCAAGAGTTGACCACGCCGGACCTCTAGGGCGACGACCAAAAGCCAGGCGGTTGGAAGAAGGAAGTCAACCAAATTCAAATACATTTAAACCTTCTAACCTGTAAATATAAATAAACGGTATTCCTGCCTGGAACACAAAAAAAAAAATTCAACTCGGCGTTGACAAATTCTTAATCCTTTATCGATACCACTCTCCCTCTCCCGGCTCTTCGAAGACTGGGAAATTTATTATTTTTTAAATATAAATTTTCTCAGTTGGATTTCGAACATGTGTAACGGCGGGTTTATTAACAGCAAGATTTTAAAGTTAAGATTTTTATTCAATCTCCGTTATAATATAAAATATAAAATACAAAATATAAAATACGATCTGGTCTCAATTATTTAACGTACGTTGCAATAATCTATCAAAATTCGATTGCTCGCCTTTTATATTCTTCCGACCCTTTCTAGGTGGAGAAACGGGTAAATGTCCCAGGGCAAGGTAATGGCCTAGCGGGGGCAATGATCCGTTGGCAGCTTACGTTTACCCCAAAAAAACGATATTTGCTGTCCGTGGCGAAGTGACAGAGATAGAAATGTCAACAGCTAAGTACTTCGTGTTATTAAAGCGGACAAGGCGAATCATTTTTCCTGACTGTTAATCGAGGGCTTCGCTGTGCGGTCTTGCGGTTGGATTATACAGGCCCATGCAGCCAAAGAACCTGGGATGGTTTGAAAACATCCAGGGTGGACCAAGTGTCTTGGGGGTAGGCTTGGGCTGCGTCTCGAGTCGAATACCCCTCGTTGTACCTACTTTGAAAAGGGGAGGAATTTTTTACTGCCTGAACAAAGCTAGTGCCTGGACGAATAAATTTATTTACAGTAGCGGATTTGACTGTTTGATTTTCCCTCGTGACTAATATTTTACCGTGGATTATCTTTCGCATATCTACCTGCGCCAGGCACCCCCTGAACGAGGCCGGATGACCGTAGCTTTTGCAGTTAATGCAATAAAGCTGAGACCTGTTTTCAGTATCTACTTTTTCGCCTTTGACCTGGCACATTCCAGGCGAGTGGCCCTTGTTGCATTTGACACACCTGTAATCTAAATGACAATTAGAGGCTACGTGTCCATAGCTCTGGCAGTTTTTACATTGCATGGGTCCTCTTTTTTTCCTTAAATTTTCCCACTTTATTACTTGATGGTCTAAGTATCTGATTTCAAAAATTTTTGACCTGGGGCGACTCGCCGAGACTTGTACAAGGTAAAGAGGCAAAGCTTTATTTTCATTTTTCGATTTTATGGTCGTGAATCCGGTCACCTTCAGAAATTCTACATCTTTGATTTGGAGCTCATTTAGGTCGCTAAGTACCGACTCTGGGTCATTGTTGCTCCCCAGTCCCTTAAGGATAAATGTTTGGTTTTTCTCTGATGCTGGGGTGAATGTGACGAATTTCGTATTGAATGATACGAGCACGTCTTTAATTTTGTTAAAACTAATAATGTTTTCCGAATATATAATTTGTTTTGTGTCGGTAATTTTTTTTACATGGAAATTCGAAATTCTTAATTGATCTTTGATTCGCTGTATAGTTACCTTTTGGTCCTGGTGGTGAACGATGATAATGGGGGCTTTCCTTTGGTTGCGGCTGGCGTGACTCTGCGCAGGTGCTCCAGCTTGAGCAGGGACCTGCTGTGGTGTACTACTTCCTGGGGCGGGCGGTGCTGCTGCTTTCTCGACTTTTCTTCTCGTCATCTGTTGCGTCGGCGAATTCTTTTGCGATGCTTTCGCCGAATCGGGTGGATTGCCCATGTTTTTAGTTGCAGCATCACCGAGGGCTGCAAATTTGTTTGGGCTCAGGAACGATTCCTCGATTTTGGGCCCCTGCTTGCTCCTTTTTTTGGTCTCTGTGCGCTGCACCTGTTTTTCCAGTCGTTCCATCAGTTCTTGGATTTGTTTTTTTAACCTTCGGTTTTCCTCGAGAACCACCTCTATATGGGGATTTGCAGACAATTCCATTTTCTGTAGTTTATTACCCTCAGATGGTGTATTGCTGTCCGAGGAATCATGGGTTAGCGTGTTATCCACGTCCCGTGGAATACTTGATGATGCACTAGCACTTTCGTGAGCTGGCGCACATTTTAAATTTGGGGTTGGGTTTTTCTTCATTCTTTTTTTTATAGTTTTTAAGTTATTGTTTTCTTTGACACTCCTGCATTTTGGGTTATTGACGAGACATTTAAGGGCGCGTCTGTATCAGTGTCTTCGTCTGCACTTATTGAAATTGAATCACTCGCTTTCTTTTTTCGCGACTTCCTTTTCGACATACACTCCACCCACTCTGTTGTCACAGATCGCATTGCCCTTTGATAGGCGGTTTCATCGGTCAATTCTGCAGTAATAGTGAAATTTACATTTCGGAAAGATTTTTCTTCATTGTTCGGCACTTCACCGGAACTTATGATGTCTTTTTGTTTTTTTAATTTTCGTACTGAATGCTAGACTGCTAATTTTTATACGGAAGCGCGAAGAACTCACTACCGTTTTAGCTCGACAACCTGAGGCGCGCTTGAGGTCTATCAAGTGATGGACGGACGGACCTCCGACCGTCACGAACGTTCAAGGGCTAATCACGTGGTATGGCCGTTAGCTCATTGTTATGTTCGTAATACGGAGTGTTCAGTAGATTAAGACGTTACGCACAGATATGGCGCACCGTGCGGTGACTATACTACATAGAGAACTTGGCGCGTCTCGCGTCGAGTATACTACTTAACGGACCAGTCGCATCTGACGTCGAGTATACTACTTAGAGGAAGAGTCGCATCTGGCGTCGAGTATACTACTTAGAGAACCAGTCGCGTCTCGCGTCGAGTACACTACGTAGGTGTCACGGGGAAACTCCTTAAAGGACAGAACAAAGGAGATCGTAATCTCCTTTCTGTTTCGTATTAAAACACGCAGTAGAATCGTCTTACGCCGGACCGTAGTTTCGGCTTGGGACGATGTGTTATGCGTTTTGACTACTTTGAGAAGGATCACCGTAGTGACCGACCGAAAGTAGTATTGTCGAATAATTATGACGGCTTAAGATATGGAATCACTTATTCTACTTTTAAGAAGATCGAGCGATTGTAGGTCGGGCAGAGGTTCGACGCAGAGTTAAGCTGGTAGAAGACTGTCTTTATTCAGATTGATCGTGGAGTTTTATACAAGTTTTATCAATAGGTTTCTTAGAGCTATAAGGCGTTTCGTTGGAAAGTGATATTACGCAAGAGGTTATCACGGGGGTCACATAGGATACGTGTCGCGTAATGCGAAGACTGTACTACTTAAACGGATCCAAGTAGCGTATACCTTCATTCAGAGTCAGTAAATAATTTTTTAACGTCATTCACATGACTTTTTCGCGAAGCATCAACATCTTCATAACATGATACATATACGATGACATTAAAAATTAACTGCACGTACCTTTGTTGTCCTCAGACGTTAAATTGCCATGTATGTAAATTTCAGATACTACTTAACCAAACTAAACGACGTTTAATATAGGCGAATCTTTATAAATATTCTGAATTTGAAAATTTTTGAAGCTGGTATGAAAGGGTTAAAAATCCATGGATCAAGAGATTAGTTAAAGCTAATGTAATTTTCAAGCTTTAATTAATTCGTTCATTAATCAAACTCAGAGGTTAAATAGCCATATCGCATTTAAATTTCAGACATTGCTTAACCCTTTGGATACATTTGACGTATCAGAACGCCATGCGTTTATTGTAACCAGAGATTATTTGTTTTAAAAGTATTATGTAATACTAACTGCCTGAAGTTACTTCAATATTATATAGGAGTGCATCTGATGAATAATACTAAATAAATTAATTCTTGCATAAAATCTACTGCTATTACTTGCCCACAAAATTAAATGTGCTCCAAGTGCAAACAAATTTTCAAATAAATGAGTACTCAAAGGGTTAACTAAACTAAATAACGTTTAACATAGGAGAATTAGTTACAGCTGAGGTACAGAATTCCGTAGAATTTCTAACTCCTTTGGAGACCCAAGCCCTCGTAATAACGCTTCAGCTAGATCAAACCCAACGATTCCGACGGGTCACGGGTTCCTCATCGCTGCTTCAGAGCAATAATTGTCGACCAGTATCATTGCCCGTTCCGCACTAGTCATTCATCAGGGTTGTCTCGAACCACGTAAAACCAGGAAGCGGCATCTTCCTCGGCCAAGAAAGTCATTTCCGTCTGTGGCTGCTGCTCACAGGCGTAAAGAAAAATTCTGAGGAAAGCCAGCGCAGTCTCGACGCGCCCTATACAGACGGCATTGTCTTTCGTGGCCTGGCACCGATAAAAGATTTTGTTTAGCGTAAATAACCACCTTTATCGCGGATCCTTTTCGTCAAAGGAACTTTTCATTCCGTTAGTTACCGCGTGGAGAGGGAAGGAGAGAACAGATGAACGGGTTGGGCGACTGTTTTTAACCCCTTGCACTACGCGGAACCTCGGAAAAAGTCAGGCTAAACGCGGCTGCCTCAATTGTCGCGGTGAAGGACGAGCGGTGGAGCGCGCGTGCCGAAACTTGAGACCCATCTCATCCACGCGATGGAACTCTTGTGAAATTCAAATTAATTTGGATCAAAAACTTTAAAAGAATACTTTAATTATCACATAA
>JAOPTO010000096.1:0-16386 GCA_033822845.1 Tetrapedia diversipes | reverse complement strand
TTGTCGAGAGTCTTGACGCCCACGTCGGTGCGAGATCGAACAATTTTACTCGCAACGAATCGATGGGATGAAATGGACCGCTTCGAGGCGTGTTTGTCGGGCCCCTAAGCCAATTGTTTTCGATCCTATCGACAACATTACTATGTAATGCTACCCGAGCGGGGAAACGGTGGGTCATCTCGAGTAGAGAGTGTTTACATTCCACCCTGACCGTGTAGTACTCGTTCGGAGAGGACGAATCTTTTGGTACGCCAGCAGCGTCACCCTCTTTGTCGAGAGTCTTGACACCCACGTCGTTGCGAGATCGAACAATTTTACTCTCAACGAATCGATGGGATGAAATGGACCGCTTCGAGGCACGTTTGTCGGGCCCCTAAGCCAATTGTTTTCGATCCTATCGACACATTACTATGTAATGCTACCCGAGCGGGGAAACGGTGGGTCATCTCGAGTAGAGTGTTTACATTCCACCCTGACCGTGTAGTACTCGTTCGGAGAGGACGAATCTTTTGGTACGCCAGCAGCGTTACCTCGTTGTCGAGAGTCTTGACGCCCACGTCGTTGCGAGATCGAACAATTTTACTCGCAACGAATCGATGGGATGAAATGGACCGCTTCGAGGCGCGTTTGTCGGGCCCCTATGCCAATTGTTTTCGATCCTATCGACAAAATTACTTCGTAATGCCACCCGAACGAGGAAACGATGGGTCATCTCGAGTAGAGTAGTGCCGATCCGTTTATAAGTAGTGTTTGTTTATTTATTTCGTTCAGAGAGGGACCACGCTCACTGTGTTTCGTCGGTTGCCGTTAAGGGGCACCACCCTCCGTTGTCGTGAGTCTTGACACCCACGTCGTTGCGAGATCGAACAATTTTACTCTCAACGAATCGATGGGATGAAATGGACCGCTTCGCGAGGTATGTGCCCCTGTTGTTGCGTCCGATCGTCACGCTTGCTGCGGTCCCTATCGACTTTTTGACATTCACCTGAACGAAAAATATATAAATATAACGAAAACGAAAAAAAACGGGTTAACGGGCTACACAGGACTCGAGCCTCGACCCTGTTACTCCCTAAATTGGTAGCCCACCGCCGTTGAAACAAGCGGGTGTTAATTTCGTTCAGAGAGTAACCTTCGCCCGGTTGCCGTTAAGCACTCCTCCTAGTCGTCGTGAGTCGGACACCCACGTCGTTGCGAGATCGAACAATTTTACTGGCAACGAATCGATGGGACGAAAGACCGCTTCTGGAAGGTTGTGCCGAGGTTTATTAACACGGGATCGTCGGTTACTATCGATTCTCACCTGAACGAACCACCCCGGGAACAACGAGCGTGAGAGAGGTGAAATGAATGGGAGAAACTGATGACGGTTGGGAGACGGACATGCTTGCAAGCGTTTTGCAATTTGGTTCCTGGGAGGTCGTTAAATTAAACACGATGAATCCAGTTATCGGGGCAATCCCCGTCGTTTTCTTCGTGTTGCGACGATCTCCTCGAGGTTGTTGATTTTTCATTAAACGTGCTTTGCGCCCGATCGTCGGATCAACGTGTGCTGGTGTTCCACGTTTACGTGACCCACCCACGATCCGACGAACAAACATCCGGGACACAATATTGTGTCGTCGATCGATCGTCGCATATAACGGACGTAAAAAATCCGTTGCGACGCGGCGACTAGCCCGCCTCTCCTTCATGGAGTTGCGTCGGGATCTCGGCTTCTTTTGAACCGAGTATTTAGACCAATGAACGAAATACAATATTATACGATTACCCTGAACGGTGGATCACTTGGCTCGTGGGTCGATGAAGAACGCAGCTAATTGCGCGTCAACGTGTGAACTGCAGAACACATGAACATCGACATTTCGAACGCACATTGCGGTCCACGGATACAATTCCTGGACCACGCCTGGCTGAGGGTCGTTTACGTAACCTATATACTGCTTGCGTTGCGTTTTGCTTTCTCCTTCATGTTTCACCTCTGCGAGAACGATACGATAATACCCCGTCGTCGGTCGGTCCCCTTGTCGAATGGGGGGACTCGTTTCCGAGTCGGGAGGGATGTTCTCGTTAGAGAGATCGAGATTATCTCGATATAATCGGAGGAGATGCATGCGTATACGTACGAGCGATCGTTGAACGTTCGTCGGCGTTCGTCGCGGAGGTGTGTGCCTCCTTAAAAGACTTTGACCCCCGGATCGTACGCGCGTGCGCGTGCGGCGCCGAGTGTGTGGGATGTATTTATTCACGGAGGGAAACCTTTCGGGCGAACCTGCGAGAGTGCTGAAATGGCGTCGTGAGTCGTCGGTTCGATTTTTGTTCTAAAGATCTTACTTTGACGACCGCCCATTGTTAAAGCACCGCTTCGTCCGTACTTGTCAGGTTTCTATTGTTGTTTTTTTTACCCGTGTTAAATACAAACAGTAACCCCCACGGCATCCGCCACTCGCTCGATCCGAGAGGTGTCGTCAAGTCGTTTGGAGCACACCAAAATTACATATACCCGCGCCCCCGACGTCGTTTGAAATGAAACGACTGAGAGTCACAGAAAGAGAACGAGCGACGTAAATAAGATGGGAAAGAGAGGAAGAGGTACAAGAGACTCGGTGTGCGTGTGTATTGTACGCTGCCATTTTGACTTTTCTTACCCCGATCGACGACGGGTTACGATTATTCGTTAAAAGAGCCCCAGGGAAGAGAGGAGAATATCTTTTCCCCTTTGGCGCGGCTATGTTCGAATAAATCAAAGACTCGTCGATAACGGTCGGGAGTTGGCAGCAGCTGCATCCACGCTCTGTGTTGGTCACCCCATGCCATTTTCGTTGTCGATCGCGAGAGACCGCGCAACCAGAAGCCGGTCGTCCAGTCCCTGGAAAGAGAAAAAGAAGCTTGTCTATCTCCACTTGCGTGCGTTCTGTTTTTTGTCCCTTTTACGTTCTCTCGTACATATATAAAAAGAGTTTGAGATCCGTGTTGCGCACCTCCGACTCACCCCGGCCTGGTCCTTCGTTCTGAAGGATCTAGGGTAATAATAAAGAATCGGGATGACTATGAGGAGGATCGGTGCGCCGTTTCGATGCTCTTTTTTTTATATTGTACACAGAGAGACGTTCGAGATTAAAGGGCGAAACGATATATAGGAACCGCTGGAGAATAGTTTATACCAAGCATTGCTTTTTTTTTAAATACAGGACGGACGTCAAAAATCCGGGAAATTCTTCGGTTGTCCAGCGAGCGTCTCTCCGATTCGAACCTGCGATATAAATTGGCACTATGGTGCGGTGCATAAAACTAAGAATCCATGTTTCTTGTACAAATGTCTTTTCGACTTTCGACTATACCTTCTCTCTCTTACTTCTTTTTTTTTTTGTCGCCACTCTCAACTGTGCGTAACTCAGGTTTTTTTTTATTGTTGTTGTTACGCATACAATAAAAATACACGTATATGACGACCTCAGAGTAGGCGAGATTACCCGCTGAATTTAAGCATATTACTAAGCGGAGGAAAAGAAACTAACAAGGATTTCCTTAGTAGCGGCGAGCGAACAGGAATGAGCCCAGCACTGAATCCCGCGGTTCTGCCGCTGGGAAATGTAGTGTTTGGGAGGATCCGTCTGTCCCGTGACGTCGAACCGCGTCCAAGTCCATCTTGAATGGGGCCATTTACCCATAGAGGGTGCCAGGCCCGTAGCGACCGGTACGCGTTTTCGGGAGGATCTCTCCTTAGAGTCGGGTTGCTTGAGAGTGCAACCCTAAGTGGGTGGTAAACTCCATCTAAGGCTAAATACGACCACGAGACCGATAGCGAACAAGTACCGTGAGGGAAAGTTGAAAAGAACTTTGAAGAGAGAGTTCAAGAGTACGTGAAACCGTTCAGGGGTAAACCTGAGAAACCCAAAAGATCGAATGGGGAGATTCATCGTCAACGGCGCTGGCTCCCGTCGGTGCGCGATGCCCCGAATGGACCTTCGTGGTTCCACGGCGAGGGCACACCACCTTCGGCTTGAATGTTCCGGTGCTGTAGTCGTGCACTTCTCCCCTAGTAGAACGTCGCGACCCGTTGCGTGTCGGTCTACGGCCCGAGAGGGCGCCTGTTTCGTCGCCATGCGCGCACGCGACAGACCCTCGGTCGCCCGACCGGCTGCACGACGGTACTCGCACGGTATCGGGCCGCAACCAATCCATTCTCGAATGTGTGTGCGTCAGGCCCGCCGCAAGCTAGATCAGCTTCAACCCGGAGGTACGGACCTGGTGCCGTCCCCGGGCATGACCAGCTGTTGGCAGGCGGTGTCCTTGGACTGGCCAAGCTCTGAATTACCGGTCGGCGACGCTACTGCTTTGGGTACTCTCAGGACCCGTCTTGAAACACGGACCAAGGAGTCTAACATGTGCGCGAGTCATTGGGATGCATAAACCTAAAGGCGAAATGAAAGTGAAGGTCGGCCTAAGCGTCGACCGAGGGAGGATGGGCACCGTTACGATGGTGCCCCGCACTCCCGGGGCGTCTCGTTCTCATTACGAGAAGAGGCGCACCCAGAGCGTACACGTTGGGACCCGAAAGATGGTGAACTATGCCTGGTCAGGACGAAGTCAGGGGAAACCCTGATGGAGGTCCGTAGCGATTCTGACGTGCAAATCGATCGTCGGAACTGGGTATAGGGGCGAAAGACTAATCGAACCATCTAGTAGCTGGTTCCCTCCGAAGTTTCCCTCAGGATAGCTGGCACTCGTTTCGAACGCTGACGAGTCTCATCTGGTAAAGCGAATGATTAGAGGCATTGGGGCCGAAACGACCTCAACCTATTCTCAAACTTTAAATGGGTGAGATCTCTGGCTTGCTTGGATCAATGAAGCCACGAGATCTTGGATCAGAGTGCCAAGTGGGCCAATTTTGGTAAGCAGAACTGGCGCTGTGGGATGAACCAAACGCAGAGTTAAGGCGCCTAAGTCGACGCTTATGGGATACCATGAAAGGCGTTGGTTGCTTAAGACAGCAGGACGGTGGCCATGGAAGTCGGAATCCGCTAAGGAGTGTGTAACAACTCACCTGCCGAAGCAACTAGCCCTGAAAATGGATGGCGCTGAAGCGTCGCGCCTATACTCCGCCGTCAGCGGCAAGAGGGGAGTGACGTGCGTCCTTTGACCCCTCGCGGGTGTGGACCGTCCTCCATGAAGCCCTGATGAGTAGGAGGGTCGCGGCGGTGTGCGCAGAAGGGTCTGGGCGTGAGCCTGCCTGGAGCCGCCGTCGGTGCAGATCTTGGTGGTAGTAGCAAATACTCCAGCGAGACCCTGGAGGACTGATGTGGAGAAGGGTTTCGTGTGAACAGCCGTTGCACACGAGTCAGTCGATCCTAAGCCCTATGAGAAATCATATGTAGATGAGGTGTCCTAACATATGTAACACGCAAAATTTGAACGAACGAGACTATGTAAAAACACACACCCATCGGGCGAAAGGGAATCCGGTTCCTATTCCGGAACCCGGCAGCGGAACCGTATACCATTCCGGGCCCTCATAAGAGTGCTCGTCGGGGTAACCCAACATGACCTGGAGACGCCGTCGGGAGGTGCGGGGAGAGTTTTCTTTTCTGTATAAGCGTTCGAGTTCCCTGGAAACCTCTAGCAGGGAGATAGGGTTTGGAACGCGAAGAGCACCGCAGTTGCGGCGGTGTCCGCATCTTCCCCTCGGACCTTGAAAATCCAGGAGAGGGCCACGTGGAGGTGTCGCGCCGGTTCGTACCCATATCCGCAGCAGGTCTCCAAGGTAAAGAGCCTCTAGTCGATAGATTAATGTAGGTAAGGGAAGTCGGCAAATTGGATCCGTAACTTCGGAATAAGGATTGGCTCTGAGGAGCGGGGCGTGTCGGGCTTGGTCGGGAAGCGGGCTTGGCTGACGTGCCGGGCCTGGGCGAAGCTGAACGGGCAAGCGATATTTATATCGCCCCCGGGATCCGAGCTCGGTCCCGTGCCTTGGCCTCCCGCGGATCTTCCTTGCTGCGAGGCTTCCGTGGCGGCTTGCCGTCGTGGTCGCTCTCTTCGGCCGCCATTCAACGCTCAGCTCAGAACTGGCACGGACTAGGGGAATCCGACTGTCTAATTAAAACAAAGCATTGCGATGGCCCTTGCGGGTGTTGACGCAATGTGATTTCTGCCCAGTGCTCTGAATGTCAACGTGAAGAAATTCAAAAAAGCGCGGGTAAACGGCGGGAGTAACTATGACTCTCTTAAGGTAGCCAAATGCCTCGTCATCTAATTAGTGACGCGCATGAATGGATTAACGAGATTCCCTCTGTCCCTATCTACTGGGTGTATGAGGCTGGACCGGCATCCCCTTGGGGAAACCACGATGAAACTGATGTTTATCCTTGTAGGTTTTAGCTTACAATAAGGTAAAACTTCGGCGAAGTTGGCGGGCCGGTTCGGTCAAAGTCCACTTACCTCACCTCCACGCGGTGCACCTGGGTCTCTGTTCGATGCAGAGGGCGAAAGAGTAAGTGGCAAACCCCCTCACGGGGCATATGAGACGAGGTGACCTCGACTTGTGCGATGTCTACGGGTGTTGGTGAGAGCTTGACTCTGCAGCAATAGGCCGTGAAGCGTTCATTCAGGGGGGAGTCACTGGACTTCGTCAGTGGCTCTAGCCCTACGGTCTGTATCCCACGAAATGGCCTGTCCTTACACATACTTGACAGTGCTCAGGATATACAGGGGGCGGCTTGCCGTCAGCCTGCGAAGCGGACCACATCGGGTGCTCTGTTACGACGTGAGGCCCGGTGATGAACGTGGATCGTTGGGACCGTCCGGACGGTCCTTGTGGCGTGGAACCCACAGCCGCTAGCCAGCATCCTATCGAGGCATTCACAATTGCGAGAGATATCGTCGAACCGGTGGACGGGGACCACCACGGCGAAATAACAGTAGCCAAAATGGAAAGGAAATCATTGGATGCAACTGATAAAAAAGGAGCAACTATGTATGAATAGAATTGAAATGTACACAAATGAGAATGGGATCCCCGAAAGAGACACGAAAAACCTCAGGGGCTGCTGACACACTGGCTGTCGCATGACAGTGCTTTGGTGTTGCAGTACGGGCCTAACGAACCCGGGGTAACTTGAGTCACACACACACCGTAAACCTGTGGTCATGTTTCGCAGGAGCGGGGGTCTTGCCTTAGCTGGCTGAACCGCGAGGATGAGCGCCTCTATAAAAGAATCCCTAACCTTAAGCTGAGCGGGCGCGGCGACGAGGCACGAGACGGACTAGGCGCCGTAGCGTGTGCAGATGGGTGCATCTGTAACTAGCGTCCGGTCCCCGGGAACCTGCCAATCCCCGGTGGTATATTGGCTTATCTGGGTAACGATGCTCTGCCCAGACGGACCTCTTTTCATACGTTGCTTTTTGGGGCCCATGGATGCTCTCATGTTGAAGTGGGCCCAACCTTAAATATGATTAACTCAAAACCAAAACCAAACACGAGAAAACAGAGGAGCTGACCACTACCAGCTCCTCTGATGATGAGTCACTAAAGAGCGCTGGTGCGACGAGGAAGGCGTCCACCAGCGCACCGAAGAGAAAAAGGCTGAGGGGGACTACTCCCCCAGTGATGCAATCAGACTCGGTAGAGTCAGAAATGGAGGTGGAGAGCTGTGGCGGCTCTCACCTCAACGAAATCAGAAACATGAGGTCAGACCTCGAAAACGCTCTATTGAGCGAAAATAGTAAGGTCAGCTTAGCGACCATAAAGACAGTGATGGCCAAATGGGGCCTGATGGAGAAAAAGCTTCTCGAACTCGTCATCGAGAACGAGAAGCTTAAAGCGCAAAATGTTGCCATAAAGGCAAATCCGCCGGTGCCGCAGTCGTATGCGAAAGCATGCGCTGCGGGAAGCGCTCCTACAAGGGTAGCAGCCCCCTTGATAACAGTAGCGAAAGCTACGAGAAAGGAAAGGTCGGATGTCCTACTGATCCGCCCCAGTAAGGACAGCGACAAGAGAACGAGTGAGGAGATAAAGAAATCTCTCACGAAAGAACTCGGGCCCCAAAGGGCCAAACTGAAAATTAAATCAATAAGACAAATGCGCTCTAAGGGCGTAATTGTAGAATTAGGCAGCAAAGAGGACGCTGATATAATCAAGCGCTCCTCGCTAGCCAAAGCCGGGCTCCGAGTAGAGGAGCCCAAGAAGCTGAGTCCCAGCGTAATCATTTACGATGTGGACTCAGAATATAGCGCCGATGATCTAAAGGAGGATCTTCTTACGAAGAACTTCCCAACAAAAAGTGAGGCCGAAATAAAGAAGCTTGCCGAAGCCGTCCACTTCAGGCACAGCTTCATTACGAAAAACAAAAATAAGAACTGGATCGTGGAGATGCCACGACCAGAATTCATGGAGCTGGTCTCCAAGGGCAAGGCTTATATGTATTGGAGCGCATATAGAGTCCGAGAATATATAAACGTAACCAGGTGCTTTAAGTGCCATGGTTACGGTCATGTTGCGAAAGCATGTAAGGCCGAAAAGGCCACATGCGAGAAATGTGGTGAGAGCGGTCACCTAAAAGGTGACTGCAAATCGAAGAAGCCCAAGTGCATAAACTGCACGAGGGCAAAGAAAGAAAAGACGGACCATTTGGTCACGTCTAAGACCTGCCCGGTCTATGTCCGTCAAGTCGAGCTGTATAGATCTAGGCTATGCCCGTGATGATCGCGCTCGCACAAATCAACGCCCAGAGGTCTGCTGCTGCAGCGTCCAACCTCATGAAGAAGCTAGAGGAAGGAACTATTCAAGTACTCTGCCTTCAGGAGCCGTATGCCTTCAAAGGCAGGGTCAAGGGTTATTCGAGTCGAATGACAATACTGCAGCCGAGCTGCAAGAACCCTTGGGTTGCAGCTGTAGTAGCAGACAAAAATCTCGAGGTCTTTCAAGTAGGACTTGAAGACACAGCACATGTTATGTGCTTTTGCATCAAACCTGGGCTTGATGAAATTTACATTATTAATGCCTATTGCCAATATTCACTTGCGATAGAGCCGATCCTCGAGAAGGTTGAAGCTCTATTAAACAGGTTGAGAGGCAAGAACATAATAATGACAATTGATGCCAATGCGAAATCCATTCTATGGCACTCGAACGCTACCGACGACAGGGGAAAGGTTCTTGAAGAATTCCTCTGCGTCAACAACCTACATGTCTTAAATCAATTGAACGCCAGACCGACCTTTGTCACAAGCAGAGGCGAATCGAATATAGATTTGACATTGATCACCCCCAGCTTGCTGGGGAGGCCCATAGAATGGAGCGTATCAGAAGACTGTGACGTGAGCGACCACAGTCTTATCGAAATCAAGCTCATGTCCGTAAAACCAGGTGTAGTAGCCAGACGAAGTGAAAAGTCTGGTTACAACCTGAAAAAGGCCGATTGGAACTATCTGAAGGCCTGTCACGAGGAAACACTCGACGACGACTTCTTAGAACGCCTAACGACCAGCACCCCTGACACGGCTGCAAGGTCCCTGAAAAGTGCAATTCGAACGAGCTGCGACAAAGCAATACCTTTGAATCGAAAACCACCCATCAGGGTTCCCTGGTGGAGTGAGGAACTGTCCACCCTTCGAAAGATTGCTAACCGTTGTAAGAAAGAACTTACCCGGGTTAGGAGGTTAAGGATTAATGACGAGGTCGAAAACGTTCAAGAGAAATATCGAACAGCTAGGAACAAGTACACCTCTGAGATCCGTAAACATAAGCGAGACTCCTGGAAGAACTTTGTCCTCGAAGAGGGCAATAGGGATCCCTGGGGAATCGTATACAAAATCTGCCGCGACAAGCTAACTCCTGACGAGCCGGTCTCGTCAGTGAAGAAGGCGAACGGAGATTTCACCCTAACCTGGAGGGAGACAATGGAGCAACTGCTGAGTCAGGTCGTTCCTCAAGACGGTATTTGCTCTCCAGATGTTGGGGTACATCTGGAGATAAAGCAGCAAAATGCACTTTACAGGAATTACAATCTCGAACGCCCTATAAGTCGACAAGAAATCGACGAAGCCGTCGGAAAGTGTAAGAACAAGAAAGCCCCAGGCCTTGACCAGGTCAAGTCAGAAATTCTGAAGCACCTCAACAAGTGCAACGGGGAAGTACTACAGGCGTTGTACAACAACTGCCTATCGAACGCTACCTTTCCAAGGATTTGGAAGCAGGCTCGCCTGCGACTGATCCTAAAAGACAAAAATCGTGACAGGATGAAAACGAGTTCCTACCGGCCGATCGCTCTCCTCTCAATGCTTGGGAAGGTCTTTGAGAGGATAGTTGTAAATAGAATCCAAGAACAGTATACTGACAAGGGCCTAGCCCACAATTGTCAGTTTGGATTCAAGAAGGGTTGTTCCACTGAGGACGCCCTTCTTAAACTTCGACAAGGGGCCTCGAGCCCCGATAAGAAATACATTCTGGCCCTCTTTATGGACATAGAGGGGGCCTTTGACAATCTATGGTGGCCCGCCATAGTAAATAGACTAATCAAAGCAGAATGCAGCAGCACGATTATTCGACTGATAGACTCTTACTTTAAGAGGAGAAAGATGTTTATCTACTCGAACTCGAACGCCGAACGCATCGCCAGTACAATGAGAAAGGGCTGCCCACAGGGATCCATTATTGGACCAGTGGCGTGGTGCTGGTGCATGGACGTGCTGCTGCACGAAATTGACAAAAACTTCGCTGCAAGCGAAGTAGAGACAATAGCGTATGCCGATGATTTGGTCTTGCTGGTCAAGGCCAATTCACGAGCTGCGCTTGAAATTAAGGGAACGAAAGTGCTGAGTATACTCAACGAATGGTGCACATTGCACAAGCTGAGGTTATCCCTCGATAAGACTTGTGCAATGATGCTAAAGGGCAAGTTTCACACTGATAGACAGCCAATTTTAAAATTGGGCAACAAAAATATTAAATACGTTGACTACACCAAGTATCTTGGTGTCATAATAGACAGGCAAATGAATTTCATTGAGCATGCAAAGCATGTCAGAAATAAAGTGGTGCAATATATATTGACTCTAAGACGAGTCGCCCACGAGGAATGGGGCATAAAGGCTAGTATAATAAATATACTATATAAGGCAGTATTCCTGCCAATTGTTACATATGGTGCCACAGCGTGGCTGGAAAAAGCCAACAAACCGCATGTCTCAAGACACATTACTGCCGCTCAAAGAGCTATCTTGCTGATACAGACGAAGGCTTGCAGAACGACCTCCACTTCAGCGATGCAGGTCATCGCTGGAGTCCTTCCAATTGACTTAGAAATTGTAAAAAGAGGGCTTTGTACGCGAGTTCGCAAGAACTTGTCGGTACAATGGGAGGGATATGCCTATGAGAAACGAAATGAACTAACACTCGAGATTCTTAAAGAAGAATATCGAACAATTGACCGAGTGGTTAGAGAAAAATGGCAAGAGAGGTGGGATAACAACTCTCACGGTCGTATGACCTACGAGTTTATCCCACTGGTGGATTTTAAGTCCGAAAATAGATGGTTCTGGCCGGGAAGACACTGTGTGTACTTCATTACCGGCTATGGACCATTCAATGCATCCCTCTATAAGAGGAAAGCCGCCACCACGAGTAAGTGTCCGCTGTGCAACGACTGCGAGGAAACTGTGGACCATATTCTGGGGAGCTGCCCTCTGTACGAAAGTATCAGAGGTGATCAGAGGCCCCAGTGGACAGAATACAAGACACGCCTTATAAACACGAAATCGGCATTTGAAAAGTTTAACTCCGTTGCCAAGAATATAATTCTGGAACGGAGTAAGTATATTGAAAGAGAGAATGAACGAAGTAGAAGTGGGTCCGCCTCCTCGCGGCTAGGGACGGAAACACCGGCGAACTCTGTTGGCTGAGGGACCCGGTGGCTAAGAGACCCTTAAGAAAATCATACCATCATGATGAAATACATCGTCAATCAATGCTCAAGGAGTATATTGGCTCAACGAGGAGAACTCAGCTATTAAACGAGAAATAAACGAACAGAATAGAATCAAGGCAGCCATGAGCGAGAGCTCGATTGCTGCATAGCTGAGGTTGAAATGATGATGATGATGATGTCCCTATCTACTGATCAGACCGTAAACCTGTGGTCATGTTTCGCAGGAACGGGGGTCTTGCCTTAATCGGCCGGACCGCGAGGATGACAACCTCTATAAAAAATCCCTTAATCCCCAGGGCTATGGTGCGCGGCCTTGGGGTACCACCCCGTCACCAGACGCACGGGGGGGTGGCTGGTGGGTGCACCAGCCTGCGAGCGGCCCCCTCAAGACACCTGGCGCAATCTTGAGTATGTAGCCTTCTCCCCGGAAAGGGCGTCACCCGGGGAGTGACGTGTAGATCGTCCCAACTCGTGGGATCAGTATGGCAGAAAAATTAGTTAAATTGGGGGATCTGGGGGGGGATAAAGAGTGCGTGAAGGAGATAGAGATGAGGGAAGTGGAGCGCGGTGCTCCCTCCTCTCGAGGTAGAGTTGCTGGCGTCGCGTCGCGTAGTGTCAGCCCGGCTAAGCGTCTAAAGCGGGCTAGTGTGAGTGCGTGTGAGAGTGGTGTGTGTGGTGTATATGAGAACGATGAGTTGGCTGTGTTGCGAAGTGTGGGCGACAAATTGCGGAAGTATGTGTTCACGGACGCTAATCGCGTTTCGAAGAGTGCCGGTGAGTATGTACTGAACTGTGTTGCGGAGTATGAGGTACAGATGATGCGAATGATTGCGAAAAATGAGAGACTGTTAGGTAGATTGCAAGAGAGTGAGAAGCGACTGTTGCAAGTGAGTGGTGCGACTGCGAAGAGTGTGAGTTTTGCGGATGCGGCGAGTAAGAGTGTGAGTGCTGTGCGTGTTGCGTCGAGTGTGAAGTCTGTGGTGAAAGAGAGGTCGTATGCGGTCGTTGTAAAACCGAAAGACGACAGTGTGAAAATGACTAGTGAGGATGTTAAACGTAAAGTGATGAAAGATGTGAGTGAGCGACTGAATGTGAGAGTGAAAGCGGTGAGAAAGACCAGGAGTGGTGGTCTTGCCATCGAAGCTGCGAGTGAAAGAGAGATGCGAATGTTACAAGAGTGTAAGCGGTTTGAGGAGGTTGGCCTTAAGGTCGAACCTCCGAAGAAGATAGGGCCCAAGGTGGTCATCTTTGATGTCCCTAATGTAATGACCAATGATGAGTTTATGAGTGAGTTGTATGTGAAGAATTTAAAGACAGCTGGCGTGAATGAAAATGAGTATAAGGAGCGTGTGCGTGTGGTGAGTCGTGTGAATAGGAAAGGTATGGATGTAGGAAATGTGATTGTAGAATGCACGAGGAGGATGCATGATGTTTTGTTGAATGAGGGGCGCGTGTATGTTAAGTGGCGGTGCTGTAAGGTGAAAGATTACGTGAATGTTTTGAGATGCTTCAAATGCTTTGCGTTCGGGCATATGATGAGAGAATGTACATTAAAGGAGAGATTGTGTGAGAAGTGTGGTGAGTCTGGGCACTTGCGGGATAAGTGCAAGAGTGAATGTGTGTGCAGGAATTGTAAGATGAGAGGGAAAAAGGCAGACCATTCGGTTATGTCTGTTGAGTGTCCGGAATATGTGAGATTGTTAGAGAGAGAGAAAGCGCGTATTAGCAATGACTAATACGCGCGTGTGCATGATACAGTGCAATTGTCAGAAGGCGTACGCAGTGTTGTGTGATATGGGTGTGCTGATGAATGAGAAGTGTGTGGCTGTAGCTCTGTTGCAGGAACTGTATGTGGTGAATGGACGAGTGTGTGGTCTACCGAGTGAGTGGCGGGTGTATGTATGTGAGAGTGAACCTGCCAGAGCTGCGGTAGTCGTGCGAGGAGCGGATGTAGAATCGATGTGTGTGAGGGAATGCACGAGTGAATATGGTGTGTGTGTATGGCTGAAAGGGGATTTCGGTGAATTGTATGTAGTGTCGATGTACTGTCGGTACGGGCAAAATATTGATCCGTACCTACATGGAGAGAGTGTCAGAGTTTGTAAGGGGTAAGCATGTGATATTCGGTATGGATGCTAATGCGACCTCCCCCTTGTGGTTTAGCAAGGGTGGTGGTCGCAGTACTGTGAACGAAATGCGTGGGAGAGTGTTAGAGGAATGGATCTTGGAGAAAGGAATGGTCGTTTTGAATGAACCGAGTGAAAGTTATACGTTTTCTGGGATGAATGGACAGAGTGACATAGATGTCACTCTGGTGAATGGTGTGCCGGCTGGGTGCCGATATGAATGGACGGTTAGGAACGACTGGGGTATAAGCGATCACAATGTGATCCTTATACGTATGATTCCGGGAGTGCGTGATGAGAGTGCTTCCAATGAGTATAAGAGATGGGTGAGCAAGGGCGTATGCTGGGAGGAATATGTGAATGATTTGAGGGAGTGTGCGGTGCAGTACGGTATGGATGTTATGGATGAGAACAACGTGGAACGGATGGTTGATACGGTGATGAAGTGGATCCAGGAGGTAAATGGTAAGAGAATGAGGGAGAGCAAGCGCTGGCGTGATAGGAAGATTGTGTGGTGGACGAGTGAGTTGGAGCGGTTGAAAAAGAGAGTGCGTAGATGTAGAGGAGCGTATCAGAGTGCGAGGAAGAAAGGAAGTGAGCATGCGAGTGTGAGACTGGCGCAGTATAGAACACTGTTGAGTGAGTATAAGAGTGAGTTGAGAAGGATGAAAGAGGCGAACTGGAAACAGTTCGTCAGCGAGTCTGCTAACCTGGATCCATGGGGTCCCGTATATAGATTGTGTCGGGGTAAGACTGGGAGAGAGCGTTTGTGTGAGCTGAATGTCGATGGTGTGACTTGTTCCACGTGGAGTGATTGTGCTAAAGTATTGATGGAACGATTCTTCCCAGCTGCGAGGGTGATTGACAATGCTGATGAATGTATGAGGGTATGCGAGGTGAATGATAGTAAATGTTTCGAATGGGAGGAAGTGAATGAGGCCGTAAAGAAGGCGAGACTGGGTAAGGCACCTGGCCTGGACGGAGTGACTGCGGAAATGATGCGTGCGATTTGGACGGCCATTCCAGGGTGGCTGATGAGACTGTATGATGCGTGTTTGCAGACAGGGTGTTTCCCTGTAGCATGGAAGAGAGCGTGCGTGGTTGTTCTACCGAAGTCCCCGGACAGTCCGCGATCGGACCCCTCGTCCTATAGACCAATAAGTCTGCTGTCTGTGCTGGGCAAAACGCTGGAGAGAATGATGGTGAGTAGAGTTGAACGTAGAGTGAGTGAGAGTATGAATGATGCTCAGCATGGATTCCGAGGGGGCCGGTCGACGGAGAGTGCGTGGTTACGCGTGAAAGAGTTTGTCAGTCAGAGTGAAGCGAAGTATGTCTTGGGTGTATTTGTTGATTTCAAGGGAGCGTTCGACAACCTCGAGTGGGAGTGTGTGCTGAAAAGGCTGAATGAAGTTGGCTGCCAGGAAATGACTCTGTGGAAGAGTTATTTCCTGGACAGAACGGCGTGTATGGTGGGAGCGAATGAGGTTGTGTGGAGGAATGTCGAGCGCGGCTGTCCACAGGGGTCCATCTGTGGTCCATTCATTTGGAACATCATGATGGACAAACTCCTGTGGCAGCTGAGTGATTGTGGGTGTAAGTGTGTGGCGTACGCCGATGATTTGGTGTTGCTTGTGGACGGGCATAACCGAATGGAAGTGGAGCGAAAGGGTTCAGAGTGGATGAGAATTGTGTGTGATTGGGGTGAATCTGTGGGTGTGTGTGTGTCCGAACGCAAGACTGTGGTGATGTTAATGAAAGGAAGTATGGCTGCGAGTAGGAGACCGTGTGTGAGAATGAATGGTAGTCTTATAAAATATGTGGAGCGTGTGAAATATCTGGGTATATGGGTGAGTGAGAGGATGCACTTCAGGGTGCATCTAGAGTGTCTGAGAAAGAAAGTGATGAATGTTGTTGGACAAATGAGGCGTGTGTTGAAGTGTGAATGGGGTATGCGCAAGAGAGCTGTGAGAATGATATATAAGGGATTGTTTGTAGCGTGTGTGATGTATGGATCGAGTGTATGGTACAACGTGATGGAGTATGGGTATGCGAGAGAGTGTATAAATAGGTGTCAGCGAATGGTCTTGTATGCGTGTTTGAATGTGTGTAAGACTGTGTCGACTGAATGCATGCAGGTACTAATGGGTGTACCACCTTGGGACCTAGAGTGTGTAAGGAGAGGAGTGCTGTGGTGTGTGAGAAACAGTGTTAAGTTAAGTACGAATGAACTGGTGACAAATGATGACCTGCGTGAAAGAACGATGGATGAATGTGTTGAATTAGTGAACGGCAGAGTGTATGAGCGATGGCAAGACAGGTGGGATGCATGTGTAAAA
>JAOPTO010000095.1:0-17753 GCA_033822845.1 Tetrapedia diversipes | reverse complement strand
CAATTAAAACTTCTTCGCAAACGTCCACTTATGTCTAACCTAATCTAAATCAAAACAAAACAAACAAAAACCTAACACGAAGAAGGAACAAAGAGTCAGTGACCAGAGACTAAAAGAACTTCCAAGTTTGAAGTTAATGGTTACCGGTTAAAAGTTGGCGGTGTCTTCGAAGAGACGGAGAGGAACCTGAAAACTCCCTTTTAACACATATGCAATCGAGGTGTGTCGAATGAAACAGCGACAAAAAAAGCAGATGCGAAGGAAAAAGAAGGAAGAAAAACATGAAAAAGATGCGGGTAAAACAGAGTCGAGGTCGGTGGTCGACAGAGGCGCAAAGGTGGAAGGCTTCCTGCGGGAAGAGAAGAGAAAACAAGAGGCTGAGGGTGCTGCGAGCATTTCGCCAACTTGGTAAGCCGAGTCAAGACCGCCCGCGTGAGGATTTCTCCTCGGAAACTACGCACACTCCTCTCCTCTCCTTTCACTCTCTCTCTCTCTTTTTTCGTTGTCATTTTCTCCTTTTTTCCACCCTCTTATTTCTATTTTCTGTCGTCTAACTTTTTCGCGGAGTGCAGGCAACTTCTTGCGAACAGATTAGTGTGTCGCCGGCACTCAACCTGCGGGTGACGCTTTAGTGGTCACCGATTATCGATAATGTCCACGTTGACAGCGCTGTCTAATGATTGTCTTTCGAAATGGTACTTGACAGGAACCAGAGAGTTGAATTTTTCTCGTTTCGTTGAAATTTACTGTACGGACTTCATATTTCAACATTAAAAAGTGATACAGTCATTTTACTGTAATTTAGACTAGGGTCGGTAGAATTTAAGTTTAGAAAAAGGTGATTTATTGCACAACTGAAACTTAATAAAACGAATGAAAACCTAATTCTGAAAGAATGATCTAAATGCTCGAAACTTTTGAGCTTTAGTGTATGTACAGTTATTCCAATTCGTATTCGTTCAGCTATCTATATTTAAATTATTGTAACTTCGTGAAAAGAAGTCGCAAAGTAATCATTTTGAACTCGATTCAAAGGTTAAATCTTTTACTTTCACACTTTTAAGTTCGATTCCCCCCTAAAATTTCTCTGCGTCGCGAAAATGAGGAATGTTTTCTTCGAAAAGATTGTACGAATTCAAATTGCTCCAAGAGATTAAGAAAATTTTTTACTAACTTGAAACAACAATTATAATAAAGACCAAAGTTTTCTTTTTGCAATAACCTGCCTAAACGTTGACGTACGATTTTTCGTCACTGTTTTATGACATTTTGAATGAGGAGTGCTTCATCTGATTTTGTGTAAAATGTTAAATTTGACGAAGTTCTTGAATTCTTTCAATGCAGTCTATGTGGCTACACGGATTAGGGCTCCAGATTGGGAAACAATATTCAAGACCTGGAAGTACTATAGTATTGTAGAGGATGCGTAAAGTGTTAGGGTTTTTAAAGTGGACTGGCATTCTTTTCGCAAAACCAAGAGATCTGGAAGTCATTAGTGTGATGTGTTTGATATGTTCAGAAAATGAAACATCGGAAGTGAAAACGTCTCCAAGATCTCTTATATTAGTGGAATCTTCTAGAAAAATAGGAATTTTTTTTATGATGGAAACACAGAATTTTACATTTTAGCATGTTTAACTGCAGATGATTTTGGAGGCCATGTTTAGAGCCTGATAGTATCGGTGTGTGATTTGATATTAAGAAACAATTTGACGTCGTCCGCAAAAAGTAAAAAACAACAATAATTACAAACTAATAAATATTCTGTATCTATATTCTGTATGTGACTCTTTTAATGTATGTAGGAATGCAATTGAGTGGATACGATTCTGTGGACATAAAATATTTGAACTATTTGGATTAAAGTGTTTCTGAGACGCGAAAGATGAATACCTGAGACAACGTCGCAACTGAGGAATTTTTGGGTGAAAGTGACCGAATACATCGAGTGAGAAAGGTTTACGATCAGAAAGAAAGTAAAAGAGTGTTTGGAAGAATATATGACAGGGAAAATGCGAGTGCGGGTCAAAAAGTGTGTGATTGTCAGAGGAGCAAGAACGTCGAAGTTGTTAGGTTGAAAGGTTGCTTATACTTTACTATTCAATTATTTAAAATTATATATATTATCTAAGAACTTGACTTTGTTTTACCTACACCTGAACCCTACCATAAATTCCTATATGTATTTTTCGAGAAATTTCAAGATCTGTTAAAGAATCTTTTGTAATTTTGTAACTTACGCATGATGAACTAAATTTTTGTAGATCGATGGGTTTTTTGCTCGTAACTAGATGTTGCGTTCTAAATTAGGGTACAAGTATATACAATGACGATCCTATACCTGCCCAAGCATCCTCGGTAGAAGGGAAGTGCTGATCCGCCCTCCATTCCAACAAAAACTTTTAAGCAAGGATGATTGGTTAGGACTAGCCGTCACTTTTAGTAAAAATATCGGGCAATCACAAGCATTGTAAGACAAGCACGAAGATCGGCGAGGGAAAGTACCAGCCTATACATTAAACCAAATATATCAACTCTGGCGTTTCAATTTTGACACCTGAACAACTCTCAATTGCAACATTACCAAACTCATCAAAAAAAAACCTTTTCGCCATACAAGACGATTACAATAAAGTCGGGAAGTCTTTCGAGACCAATATCACCGTTCTCGCAGCTAAACCAACATACAAAACAATAAATAAATAAATACATAATTTTGCGAAACACTTGTGGTGAGTATTTGGAACATTAGCATTCGGCAGAATAACGGTTAAGAACCACTGTTATAGCGCAAGGGGTTAATGAACGCGTTAAAGATATTAAAAGTGCTCAAAACGGCAGCCGTTGCGTGCAACGCGTTCAGCATTCACGGGACCAAGAATGGACAAGGGAAATGGTAAGCGTCGGCGATGGCTGCGAAAACGGCGTTTCTTTGAGTGCGCCGTTATTTTGAATCCGATTCAGCAACGCTCGTCGAAAGAACGGTTATACGGAAAAGTGGCCGTGGCTCCATGGCAGGAGCTTGGTGATATTTACGGCCACGGAATCGGGAAACTCGAATGGGAAACAGATACGCGGCTGCCGTTGAGTCTCCACCCGTTCCAGTTTCATCGAATGGTAATGGAAAATCATTTTGCCGGTCAGAGACGAACGGGTATCGAGCTTTCGTCGATTCACCAACATCGTCGTTTCACTTTTGCCGTGACTTACAGCTACGTTTCAGACGCGTTTGATCGGTTGGCATTTTGAATGTAGTACTGGACAACAATGCTTGTAAAACAAATGCTGTACCGGATAAATGATTTTCTCTTTTAACTATACTTAAACAATTTAATGTGTTAGCATTATTTTAATCGATTACGATGTCTCACAAACCTCGATCAAGCACTCATATCCCTCAAAATAACTACTATCTTGGTTTCCAATCTACCATTCGTGTCACAATTAAGTCTATCGATCACTATTTCAACTATTCCAATAGCTTATAGGGAATAGGATGATGAATAAACGTGTATGTATAACCAACATGTGATTCAGTGTTTCTTTATTTGATAGGTATGTTGCAAAAGTATTATAAAGTTTAATAACATTTAATACAACATCGTGTTGGTATGTCGAATCAGTCGAATTGCTAAGGAAACGATTTTAAGTGATAGTCACTGGAAATATTTGTTCACACCAAGACGAGAGTGTATCTATTGTCCTCCAAATATTGAAGCAAAACAGTAATTCATAGTTTCTCTCACAAAAATAAAAAAAGAACGTTGCTGGTGCCGTTCTATTGCGCACCAAAAATTGTGAACCGCAGGTAATATTACGAGACACGATAAACATGACCGTTGTTTGAAAGGTTAAAATTGCAGTTTAATAACTTTTCCATAAATTAATGTACTCTTTGTAAGCTTTTTTTTTTAAACACTATATTTAAACAGAAACAGAAGATATAAGTCGCCGGAGCTTGAAAAAGTAATATACTTTTATTAGTTTTTAACAAAAAACATAGATTTTGAAGGAACAGTGAAATACGTAGGCCGATTCAGATGATTTTTTAGTATCTTATAGAGAATAAGATTTGGAACACTTATTTTACATATATCTTTCGTTTTGGCTTAGTTTTCGAGATATTTGTCAAAAATTTATTCAAGTGGATTAAATTTGATTAATCTTCTTGTTCACCCGTTATTTACGTAGTCCGATAGTTGTGGCTTAGAAACAATAGACGATCACACGTGTACGCTTGATCAGTGCGATAGCAACGATAGCTTTTAACAAACATATCGAAAACTAAGCCAAAACAACGTTTATATCTACACGAAAAATTTGTTCTAAATTGTATCCCCTATAATACAAAGAAAAATAATCAGAATCAGACTAAGCATCCTGCAATTTCTTCAAATTTTAAATCACTTTTAGTTGAAAATTAACAAAAGCACGTTACTTCCTTAAGCTCCCACGATCTGTATTTTTATTTATTGTTAAAACACTGCGCTTCTTAAGGAAACCGAAAAGAATAAATACATTTCGGGCAAAGTCGCTTGCAAACTTATCTTTTAAAAGTTTCCATTATTCATTCATTCATTTATTTATTTATTTATTTATACGGGATTAATGCATTAGAGAATTACAAGGAAATTATTACAGTGAGATACGAAATATAATAATGAGAAAAATAAAAATATACAAAAGCAAGAGAAATGTATAAGAATAAGAAAATTTCACAGAGAAGTAAAGCGATGTAATAGCTGTTTTATAGAGTGAGAAAGATTGGCTGAATAGATCTAGGGTAGGATAAGTGTTGTTAACATTAACGATCTTTTTATTGATACCCGGGTGATATGCAAAAGCGGTTTTATGTGGTTGTATATGAAGAAAGTTTTATCATCTTAATTGAAAAGCGGAAATATTAATTGTGAATTTTCCTAAGATTTCAATAGAATTTATAAGACCATTGAGCACTTTATAAACAAAAGGAATATCAAAGATTTTTATATTTCTCTCTAATGTTGTTAAATTAAGTGACAAGAGTAAGGATTCAAAGTTATGACAGGTAACTGACGTAAGCTGTCCAATATGCCATGAAGATAAACGTAGGAACTGATGCTGTACTTTTTCTAAAGAGTTAGTTTGCGATTTAAAGTGAGGTGCCCAGATTATGCTACCGTATTACAGTATTGGCCTTTCTAAGAAACAATATAACAGTTTTAGAGGACTCGTCTTTAAATTTCTAAAAAATCTAAAATCTATAAAATTTAGTAGCTCTGTGGATAAGTCCAAGGGATCTGTAGCTGCAAGATTAAATATTTTTGCAAAGCTCATTTAACACTAGATTGCCGGAAGTTGGGTATGTACTTATTTTACCTGAAACGAGTCAATTTGATTCAAGCATGAAAATTGAAGTTTTAAAAAAAAATAACACTTTATTTAAAAAAAAGTTTATTCAAAACAATTTTTACATATATATTCTGTTTTTAAAATACATTTTCCGCATATTTTTTTATTACAAACCCCCTTCTATTCCTTTCATATGATACTTGAACTTGACAATTCATAAGTAAGTCAAATTGACTCACTCCGGCAATTTAGTATTATGGTTAAGAAGAAAAATATTATGCCTAGATCCCGTATCGATTCAACGGTGTTTAGTATGAATTCATTAACCCTAGAACTCCTAAGGGGGGGGGGGGGGGGGGGTTCTTCGAACCCACAAATTGAAAAACTTAAAATTAGAATCATTTCCCTTTCGTAAAAAATTCTCTTAAAATTATTTATTGTTGTACACACATTTAAGTTTGATATTAAGAGGTTCCCGTTGCTATATGTAAAAAATTAGTAAACATAAGAAAAATATAACTGACTACGCACCGCGATGACGGTATGCTACGCCACGGTGGCGATCACGCGAAGTGGACCCTTACGCTCTCCTTTTCTCCAAAGAATAAAAATTACAGAACGAAGAATGAAACTATGTAACTAATTGGGAACTTTAACTGAAAAGACACTACGAACTAAAATACCAAAAGATACAGAACCGACAAAAAAGAGAAGATGTCATTAGTGTATGGAGGCTAAAAGCAGATACATAAAATATAATAGTTTATTAAAATCAATGCAAAGTTGTTACAAATGCAAAAACCATGTTTGCAGAAAACATTCATTTAATACTATACTCTGCCATTCATGTTTATCAGGAGAATCAGAAGAATCAAGTTCAAACTAGTTGCACGTTACTATACTATTTTATAATAGTATTTAATTTTGTAAATATACATAAATCAATACAAGTTGAACGCAAAAACATATGTTGTCTTGTTTATAAACTATAGCATATCCTAACATTGCAAAAAATTTTCCAAAAAACAACTTTTTCCAGGATAAATGTATAAAAAGAAATGTGGGTTCGAGGACCTCCCCCCCCTAAGGAGTTCGCGTAACAGATCGAGGCTCAGGAGTTCTAGGGTTAATACACTAGTTATAAATAAAATCGTTGTTCGTATGGCTAAATCTAATTATAAAGCATTTATTTAAGTTTAGCGATAATTTGTTAAATGAACACCAATTCTGGAATCTTAACAAGTCATATTGAAGTAGTAATGTGCGTGAAAGATCGTCAACGCTAACGAATATGACTTCAAGAGGTCATAACAATGATCCTAAGTGAGCCAGCAATAAAAGCTAGCGATATTGCAATGCGCTTTCTATCACTGGCCAACCCGCGCTGCATCAGCGTTCATCACGTGTTCTAACCGGATATAAACTCCGTAAATCCTGCCAGGAACGACACGCCTCGACCTGGGTAGTATCGTTTCCCCGTTGCTTCGAAAACCGTCCGCATCAGGAAGTCAGCGCATATCCACTCCGCGACTTTATAAGATACGGGATTAAGAGGCTTCTTCTTTCTCCTCCTTATTGTCTGCGTGTCTCCCCCTTCACTCCTGCGCGGGCTCCTCCACGTTTTTCTAGGTACATCCTCGGAATACGAGGGATAGGCGCAAAAGGGAGCGTTCGCCTGAGACCCAAGGGATACGCGAAATAAGATGAGGAGGAGAAAGAACGACCGATGACCGAATCATGATCAAAGATAATTTCCGATCAAAGATTAAGGATTACTCCCGTGGGCCGCGTGGCCTGTCTAGAAATCAAAGTCCGACGAAATATAAAATGCATGAACCGGGAATTCGGGAGGGTGCTCGCACGACTCAGAACCGTCTGTATGTATTTGACCACCTCTGCTTGATCGATACAGAGTGCGAGATGTTAGATTGTACAGAAAAATTGTACTGATTTCTATGTACAGTAGCGAACAAAAGCTTAAGACGAGAAGAGAATGTAGAACATAGTTTTATGGTCTGCAAATATCATTTGTACATTCATTTTCATTATTATTATAGTAGAACATTTTTTTTATTGATTAGTACAGAATGCAAATTTTGTTTATCATGCTATTCCTTATAAATTAGTTAGTTTAATTTCGTTGACTAATTGGTCTTGAACTTTTGTCTGCTATTGCACTCAAATTCTTTTATTGGAAATACCTAAAGTGGCAGTAAGTGGCAGTAATTTTTTCCTCCAACAAATTTCTTTCTGCTCACAACAATAAGCAACTTTACAGTTTTGCATAAATACACTAATTTAAAAGCAGTATAAATTGTTTTATTTCCTAATCGAAGGAAACCTATCCCACGGACGATAGTTATTCAAATATCAATACTTGGGGTAACGGTTGCTTATGGACATACAGTTCCTTCCAGATCCAGAACACGATAAAAAAATTAAAAAAATGACGACCTTAAAAAAAGTGGCCGAGGTCTATTTTGTGGAAACTATTTTAACAGGTCTTCACAGATCCGAAGGAGTAGAATTCGCCTATTCTAGCAATAACAAAACACTTCTTTCCGTTCTGTACAAACATGCCGAATGACTATTGTACACTTCGAGGCAATAATACGCGGCCATCACTGAAAATCGGAATGTTGTTTCCCCCGTCTGATCGGTCTCCTCACTGTTCCCCGCGTTTTCGATCAATCGGTTACAGAAACGTTTTGTGGCACGCGGAAATGAATTTTTCGTAGCCCGAGAGTGTTCCTCTGTGATTGTACCTGTTATAAAATTCGTTTGCTTTGTATTTTTAAGAAACCTGTCATTTCAAACAAGTTTTCATATAATCCAGAACAGCTTTTTCACGGGATTAATTGCATTTTCCGAAGAAAATCGTTTGACAATTCTATTAAATGTGCTGTTACGGTTCTAGTAAAATTTTGATGTGCTGAGGTAAAACCTTTATAGGGAAGTTGTTTAATAAATTTATTAAAAATCCTGTTGTAGATTTTATTTGCTGAAGAGGTTTGAGAAAACTTTGAATTCCAGTGAAGATAGCATTAAGCATCTATTATGAAGAGTTTCAATAAAGTAGACAATATGAAATTAAAGGTACGATACCTATTACTAATAATCAATTCACACACTGACCTTTGGTAAACTTTGCAAACTGAATTTAATCCGTTTATAAAAGAATTAAAAATAAAATAAATGCAAGAGCTTAAATATAATACTAATATTAGAGTATTCTATATTTATTTAATAACGGATCTACAGAAGAGATCAGTATTATTTAACATATAAAAGCATCTCGTTGAATTTGAAGCAGTAGTTACTAAATCTAACACCTCTCCTGGAAACACTTCTTCGCTGGAAGTGCTTAAAATTAGCTAATTCTACTTATTGTTAGCTATTTTAATTATTATTAATATTTTTATTGTTAATGTTATTTTTATTAGTGTTAACATTGTATTAATTTTATTTCTGTTTTTGCGTCTTTCTCGTATGATAACTACTCATGATTATGTTATACAGGGTGTTCGGACGAAGCTAGGAGAAAATTGAAGAGCTAATTCTATGCAACATTCTAAGATGAAAATCAAGAGTAACAATATTACGTTTGACGTTTTGTTTATTAGTTATAAACAATTAAAAAGCAGGGTATTTTACTCCTGAGAACAGGCAAACGGGGCAACACGGTAGGTAACGTCGTTGGCTACACAGTGGTGTTCAGTTATAACTACGTACAGAATACGACTTACCTCTGAACAGTTACAAAAATGCTCGTTCACGAATCAAAAACTCACACACGATACCGTGACACATTTTAAAACAAAATTGTAGAATCATCATTAAACCTAGCTACTCGACAAGAATCTACAAGGACATATCAAAACAATCTCTGTGAAATTTTCGAGCAGAGAGGATTAATATTTCTTCCAGTGCATAAGCACACACTTGTCCCATTTGCCTGTTCTCAGGTGTAAAATACCCCGCTTTTTTAATTATTTATAACTGATAAACAAAACATCAAACGCAATATTGTTACTCTTGATTTTCGTCTTAGAATGTTGCATAGACTTACCCCTTCGATTTTCTCTCAGCTTCGTCCGAACACCCTGTATATCTGTTTGTAACAAATGTTCTGATACCGTAAAATAAATATATTATTATTATTAATTTATTTGAACCTCGCATGAAGCAAAGTTATTTTACTTATGTTATTAGTAAAATAAATTATTCGAACGATGTTTCATTATTTCAAATAAACTATGTCGAAGAACTGAAAACATAATAAATCATATTTTCTGTTTTCTGCAGCAAAAGGGATTTAAATTTTAAAGCACTATAAACTAATCTCATATTACCAAAATGTGTTTCTACTGGGGGATGCTACATGTTTTTTTAAAAGATTAAAGCTATTTTTTCTATGCTTCTGAAAATTTCGAAAAAGTTGTCATTGCATTAGTTAATTCTTCAGTTTTTACTAAACTTTGTGAATTTCTTATTTATGTCTTTTGTTAATAATTATTTCTTGAACAATTACATTTTTCCATGTAATTTTTGTTAGTACCATGATCTTACTCCATTTCCTCCTATGCTTTTCACGTATATTCGTAGGTACGTGACATAATTCTAAAGCAAATTTAAAATGATAACCACTATACCAGATAAATTATTCATCGTGTAAGTATATGATGGAGTATTCTAATCTTCTGTCAAAATCCGTAAGAGTATAAACTGGATGTGTCGTGTGATTGGTAGAAGTGTGCAAGAACCCGAAAATTTGGAGAAAACATTCGAGTCGGATCAGATCACGATCCGAAAGCATCTAAATCTTAAAAATATCGTGTTTCTCGAAAAAAAATTGAAACTTCTAGTATTCCGGTATATTGGAGGAAATCGCGGTTCCTAAAATTATCGGAATTCTTGTCTTCACAATCTTTATTTCTATTTGCAATCCTTTTCAAGTACAACAGTGTGACAGAAACCAAATTATTCAGCAACGAACAAAATGTTTCAATGAAACAGAATAAATGTATCAAGTTATATTCAAAAAGATGGTCCCTTTTACTTTTATTTGAAAAATAGTACAAGATTTAAAGAAAAGAAAGAGAGAATGATATAAACTTCGTTAAATAAATAAATAATTTCAGTAAGTAAAGTATGAACCTGCAATATTTATTCGTAATAATATTGTAATAAAATCTTTGGGTATTGTTAAAATATCAGGAAAAAGAATCGAATTTTTTCATACACAAAGAGCGGAATAAATCTGGCGGTAATAATTAGAGTACCATATCGAATCCCTTGTTAAAGCATTCTGTTCGAAACTGAACGAGATCTCGGGCCTTTTGTTCGGCTCCCGAAACGCATTCAACGCACGAGTATGATCAATCTGACGCGTTCCTCGTTGCCATGTTGCCTTTCATTATTCCTGTTGCAACTACAGCAAACAAAAAAAGAATATCATATTATCCAGTCCCGAAATTTTCCTCCTTTTTGCTCGGTCGTTCATCTTCTAACATGAGGTGGAAACGAGTGGAAACGGAGATACTTCGCGATAATCGGATGAGAGCAGATGAATATTCACGAACGCGTATACGTGCGCGACGGAGAACGTAGGATAATCCGTGCCGCTGGCCTGCTCCTCTGAATTTTTAACATTTTCTTCCACCGGAGGCCCAACGAAATTACAGACGTCATTACATATTTTGCGTTTCCTTGATCAATCGCCGAGGAAAAGGAACAAATTTATAATAAAAAAGTAAAGTAAAATTAGAATGAAACGATGGAATTAGATTCATGATACTACATTAGCAAAAATATACATTGAACTGCATGTACATGTTTCTTATTTGTATAATTGGTTTGCCTGTTTGTTGTATTTGACTTATTAAAAACGTATCATATTAAAAAGGATAGTGTTCAATTTTATGTAAAAAAGTGATTTAATCTTTACATAACAAAGACCTTTATTGTAAATAATTACTCATTTTTTTGGTTTGTACATACGTAACTAGTAAGATTTTTATTATAACATTGAACATGTGAATTCTTTATAGCTCAGAGTTTCAAATTAGATAACAATTCCTAAAGGTTTTAATAATCTTTTGTATCAAAAAATGCGTGGCTGTATAATTTCAAACTATGAAACCAGAGAAATGATTTTATTCGAAGTTATTCTGAAATACAGAGACCCACTTCCTACGAAGTTTAAAGTAAATGAAACTAATATAAAGGATTTATTAACGCTGACACTGAAAGAGTTCCCGGTGAGAAAACCAGAGAAAAGACCGCAATGGCGAAATCATTGGATCGTCCCTCATTCCTAAACGTCTCTGACCCCTCAATACGAGCCCCGTTCTATCGTAAAACTCCCATAATGTCGAAATACTTTCGCATTGGACACGATTATCCATGGATTAGGGATATACAGTCAGTCACAAAAGTCTTCATATACTTGTCAAACTTAAAACATGGAGAAAATAATACTTCATAAATACTAATTCATATCTCAGTTAAACTTGGATGGATTTTGGGAAAATACTACAATTTCATTTTACTACAAAATAATATAATTTATCATACAGTTACCATAGGTATATTAAAATGCACAACATTTATTGTCGCAGTTACTGCAGTCATTACAGCTACAAATTTCACTGATCTCAATATATAATCATAGTAACTATATTTAAATTTCTGTAGATTCGTGTTTCCAATTCAAAATATAGTCGTGCTTCCCAAATCTATCCAATTTTATCCAATAAACTGATTAATGTACATTAAATATCTAAAAGTCTCGTTTTCTTATACAAACGTTAGAAATTTCCTAGTTACAAGTGTAGGAGGGAGAAATGAAAAAGCTTATATACGTCCTCGTATGTCTATCGATATATACAAAAGTCATCTATACAAATGACTCACAAGTTTGTTCACATGTTACAGACGTAAATACCTCTTCTCTTTTTGGATATAATCCGACTTCTTATTTTGGAAATTCAAAACTGGGGTATAAGAGATATAAATTAGCTGATGTTATTAATTAATGAACACTTTCATATTTTAGGGAAAAATTAAATTTTTTCTTTTACAAAATATAGTGTAATGTGTAGATAAACGTGAACTATTATGCGAATTAGATTACTTATTAACTAACATTTGATATACCTATAACATTACTCTTTTAGAACTACCTTGATCCATATTAGTATAATACTATCGCTCCACAATAATTTTTTCCAACGTTCATCCATTTTATTTGAATATTTATCTACGATTTAGCGAGACTTCTATCATCAGTCCTGCAGTTTGCAATTAATTTTTTCTACAACATGTCGGGTGATTTAAAGTTTCAAAACACAAAGAACAACAAAATGATTCTTAAAATTTGAATATATTATACATGAATAAATACATAAGTCACTGTACACGCACTCTAAGTTTTTCGTACTATAACTTTACTAAACTGATGTAACATAAAATTCATCGATTCACGTAACGTAATAACTGCAAGTAGCAAATGTGCATTTTGCTCAATGAGCGTAATGATATACGACACAGTCAGTCGCAACGATTAACAAGCGAATGTCGCGACGCAATCAAAGGGTTATCGCTTTTTTCTTTTTACTGCCTGGACTGCTTGCCGCTCAATGACCAACCGATCGACAGCCGCACGCAGGCCGTCGATTCTCGTTACTCTGCTTTCGAAAGCCTTCCATTTCAGGAAAAGAAGAAAAAATGCCTACACGAGGAAACTTTTGCGACCGACTGTACATATGCGAGGACTCTTTCGTAAAAGATGAACAAGAGGTCGACGTTTATGGAAATCATTCGTATTTTTGCCACGCACTGCACAGGGGCCAGTACGGAGCATATTAGATATTAGATTTAGCGCGCTTACAACTGTCGCCGTACCTAATTAGGGGTGCGTTCCCCCAGCGAAACAGATGGTAGCCCTTAGGCGACGAGATAATTCCGTGGAGAGCACCGTTTCGGAACGATAGCTAGTGAAAGAAAAGTGAGCAGGATGATTGTGCGCGTAAAACAGGGAGAAAGGAAAGGGACGACGAAATGGAAGGCTACGGGATGGAAGGTGGGGCGGAAAGCGTGGGAGATAAGCAAACTTGAGAATAGATTCCGAGGTAGAGATGTATGCTCATGGTCCAATTCGCGGGGCGACATTTGTTATCAAACTCCTTTAATAATTCATCGAAATTAGATAATAGCGGGGAACTCGCAGAGATCGCGTCTACCACCTATTTAAGCGTATTAAATACGTACGCCCACAAAGCGATCGACCTGAGTGCCGAAACGCTTTCTACTCATCCTAATATTAAAGACAATGATATTAACGGACGACTGAACGTTTAGTATGCTTACACAATTTAATGCGCAGTACACCTGGAAATTGAACAAATAATTTCCTTCGTTACAATTTTAATTCTGTCTTTAAATACAGTCCCTCGGCTATAAAATTATAATAAATTAGTTGATAAGTTAAAAATGTTAAGAAAGTAACAAATAGTAAATTTACGGTCGGATTTGATGAAAATGGGATAATTTAACCGATTAAAAAACAATTTCAGGAGTCAACTGGAGTGATAATGGCCCGATTACGTTTCAAAATACGTCTGAAAATTTAATTTGATATATTTACTTAATTTACGAGGATTGTTTTCTTCGATACGATTATATAAATTGTTTATAGTAATACAGTTGCACTAGGATAGTGTAAAGAAATTAGTTTAACATTTCTCTTCGACCATATTGCAGATCTCGCGTGCCATGTTTTTCAAATTAAATGACATCCAAGGACTAATCATTTCGGATACCAAGGAGATGATGGTTGTGCCTTCAAGGGGTAAAGGTAATGCAACCCCCATTTTGTTTAAATAGAATGGTGTATTAATTTTTTATTTGATTTCAATAATTTTTATCAAACCTAATAATATTAGAAACATTTCGTTCCATTTTGCCTAGTCAAAGAATTACAACGAAAAATACATAGTCTACATCATGAAGCTTGCGTTCGAAAGATACTAGAAGAAACATATCCTACATTAAAAATTATTTTATTAAATGTTCAAAGTATTGTATATTTAAGTGCACACATGTTTCATTCCTTATTAATTAAAGTTACTATTATACACTTTTTTTGCGTTTACTTTATATCAAACAAATTCATTTTTCCCATAATTTTCATTTTCATAATTTTCCACAGCTCCTCAATTCAATTAATTTCTGTGCATCCATAAGAACTTTCTCCCTCAACACTACTCGTTTTCACTGACCAACTCCGATCCGGTTTATCGCCTTTGCTCCATCGATAATTCTTTTTATACCATGCTAGATTTCTTTACGAACAGCACTAATTCGTTTAGAAACTCTGTAGTATAAACTTTTGTAAACTTCTGTATACCTTATAATGTACTTCTATCTTCTCTTATACACCAATGGGGATTTACCCCGTTTAATGATTTAAATAAATAAATAAATTTAAATCTCAAACTTGTATCGTCTCGTTTGATCCACAACTGTTTGGCAGGGGTAGTATGCTTACCAGTGGCGACTGAATCATTGTCCAGCAAATGAGAGAACAGAAAGAGGTAACAAATCGAGAAGGAAACACAAAGGGTAAGCGCAAAACGCGAGAGAAGTGAGTCGCGCGGAGCAAATGAAAGGGCGATGGTGGAAGGGAAGAAGATGGAAGCCGCGCATAAACGACGAGCACCGTGTCACTGACGCCCACTATATTACCACGGAATTTATTCGCAATCCTGTAACCGCAAAAAATGTTAATTGTCGGAGGCTGAAGTTGGGCCGCGCAGGGGCGCGCGCGAGACAGTAAAGACCGGCGCAGAAGGTAAGTAGAGGGTCAAGAAAGATGGAGTGCGCACGAGGGTTGGTGAAAGAAGGTGTCCAGGGTGTGCTTAGAGTGGCGTGTAAGTAGCGCCGGCTACATTAGGGGCAATTCATTTGCATGCACTTTTACGTCGTCGTCCCGCCTTCAAAAAATATTTATCGCCCGAGGTTTCACCCTGACGCCTCGCTTATGAATTATGCATGCGAACGCGCGGGACCTAGTAGCTCATTCCTGGCCGCAATTTCCCCATTGAAGTGCAATTTTACCGGCGTCGGTATTAGAACCGCCAACGAGCTTTTTGCGGCGACGCTCGCGGGACGAGTGCGAGGACTACACACAAGAAGACACCCCGACACGTCCTGGGACAAAAGACTCGGGCCGAGATTGTCTCGCAATCGCGAGATGAATTTAACGCCCGAAAATGGTCGGACTGAATTATCGTCGACTCCCTCTCTTTGAGCGTTTACGCGACCGACAGCCGATGTTCTCAAGACGTTCCTCTTTGAAACTCTTCGAGGAGCGAACAGGGAAGTTTTATCGCGCGTGTGACGCGTGAAATTTTAAAGGTCGTCGAGAAGAGAGCGAGTCTCGACGAACTCGAGCGAAAGGAACGCGCGCGAACTGGTTTACGCGTGCTACCACCCTCCTGTCTCAGGAATTCTATACTGGCGTCGTTAAAAGAACTTTCTACCTTAGCACTTCGAGAAAGAAATTAGCTTTGGGAATTTTTGAGAAAACAGAGAGAAGGAAAAACGATTCACAGTAGAAGCAGGAATTCTATTACTCGAACATAGTGTGATCTATTAATAGTTTTTTTTTTATTTTTAAAAGTCATTAAATTTAGCTGCTTGAAAACATAAGATATATAAATATTTAAACAATCTTTTGACATAATATCCATTTAAATGAATGTGGTTTAATGTAAGAAAACATGATTGTACTATTATTCGAAAATTCTATTATCGGAATACATTCGTCTCCCTGTTAATTCTAATAATTGAAATTCTACTGTGATTCGAAAATCTCTATAAAATGAACTTTTTGTTCATTCCCTTCCACTCCGCTACGAAAACCTTTACAAATCGAAACAAAAATTTGTTTCAATTCGAATTATTTGCCACACGTTTAGACATATTTTTTGCGACTGTAACTTAAATTTATAACAGCCAGGCCTCCGCAAATCGAATTTTACTTCTATAAGTCAAACTGTTATTACTACTGCTTGTACAACTTGAAATTTCTTTCTTTCGATTATTTAAAAACTTATGCAAAGAAGTATTTGGTGTAATAATATGGAGCCTAAGAAAAAAACAGGTACTAAATCTGCGGCCAGAGTAGAATCACAGATTTTTTTTTTAAATAACCAGTAATAGCTTTGTAAATCATGCTAAAATTTGTTCGTTATTATATTTGTATAATGTATACAGTAATTTTAAAATTGAATTTTTCTTTTTTAAGCCTTTACAATTGAAAAATTATTAACTTTCACGCAAGACCTCCAAAAGTCGCATTTTTGTATGTTAAACCACTTTTACTTTAGGACTTCGACTAGCCGAAACTTCTTTACCTCTTCCCTTGAGATTCGAATCGTCGAGATTTGACTGTACATCTGTTTTTCATTGAAACAGTTTCAACTGATTATATTGGAAAGTTTGTACTAAATTTTTATAGATGAAAGCTTGATCTTGATAATTTTTGATATTAAATACGAAGTTCTTTAATTTTATCTATGAACTTTATTAAATAAAAGATATAATTACGATAAAGTACGAAGCTTCCTTTAATTAAACTTTTCGAACCTAATGATTCCACTTCGTCAGATAATTTTAGACCATAAACTATTTCTGCTCCGTGAATAATGAGTTTCATTAACATTAACCCATATGCCAATAACCAAAATTATTGACGTTGTTATATATCCGGAGCACTTGGGTATTCTCGTGAAGAGTATATTACATTACTTTCCACTACATTTAGCTATTTTGTCTTAATCTACGTAATTTAACCCCTGTGTAAGCGCTGGATAGATCGATTGAAGAGGATAAGAATACAGTTAATCACTATCACACTGTTCCGGCTTTAGTATTTCTGTATTTGTTTGAAGATTCACGAGCTGCATGCGTTAATTATTAGAATGTTACTAGCGAAAATAATAAAATGATAAAGATAAGAAACAAATTAATGTTTATCGTTCTTGCGAAAATTGAGTGAAGAATTTCGCCTACCATTTTTCAACAAAAAATGCTGTTGAAAGCATTTTAAGCAAAATAATGAATTTTACATAGAAACTACTGTCCAGAATCTGAAGCACTCGATTCCACTGGACAGAAAAGAGTGTCGGTTCATGTCACATGTGTTACGAAAATGAACTGAAAAGACACAGAGAAACAAGAAAATCGTGCTTGGAATGTAGGAGACCGGTATGTGATGGCACGTATGCTAAAGCTTATACTAAATGTAAAATATGTGTAAAATAAAGATTATTATTATGTTATCATTCATTTTTGTTTATATTATCTATTCCTGTCATACAAAAGTTATACTGTTTGAAAAATTTCACGTAATTATT
>JAOPTO010000094.1:0-31725 GCA_033822845.1 Tetrapedia diversipes | reverse complement strand
AAATGTCCCTGTCTTATTTGAAAATATTTGAATAGTATGATGTATTGTAATAATTATTTCGCATAAATGTTATATATTTATCGTATTGATAATTATTTTTGGTTTATATATATGAACATATAACATTATTTATATTTTACTTTTATCATAAACCAATAGTTATTAAAATACGTTTTTTTTTTGTAATCGCAATATTATTTATACTATATTTTCAGATTATGTCAGACAAAGAAAAGAAACGTTTCCATGAAATGGCAGAGAAGGATAAAAAAAGATACGAGATGCGGAGTTTGCAAAACTATGCACCACCTAAAGGAGAAAGTAAAGGCAGTGGCAAAAAAAGCAAAACACATTAGACATCATGATGCCCCTAAAAGATCGCTGTAAGTGGATTTGATAATACAAATTATTACTTATGTTTATATTGATAAAAAATAATTTTTAAGCATTACTATATTTTGTCTTACAGATCTGCTCTTTTCTGGTTCTGTAATGATGAACATGTAAAAGTGAAAATACTAAATCCTGAGTGCGGCATCGGTGATGTGGCGAAGGAACTTGATAAAAAGTGGTCAGATGTAGATTCTGAAACCAAATCGAAATATGAGACTATGGGAGATGATAAAGCCCGATATGAATTAGTATACATATATATTAGTATACATAAGATGTATAATTTAATCAAATTATTGATTATTACTACTTCTTTATCATATTATTAAACATTAAAGACATTTAACGTTGAAGTTTTTAAATCATAGCATAAGTATATTGAAAATGCTTACACGTGAATAATGCATATATTGTTGCGATTATAATAATTATTTTAAAATTGTATGTATGAGTGCTGAGAGGGAAAACCGTATGAGTGAAATTTGTATTTTAACATATTAATAGTAATATGTAAAACGGCGTAGGATAGCAGAATGAAAAGATATGGTGTCCACTTTCTATGATGTGAAAGGCGCTAGGACTCAATCATTGTTGACAATTGTCTCCGGACTATATTAAAACTAACGTAGATACAAATAAAACACGATATAACGGCTGCTTCATGGTTAGGCGATATCATCATTCGAAATAGTTTGATATTTATCAGTTCAATCCATTCGCTGCCAGTGTAAGACTTATTGTATATCCTTGTACAGAATATTTCTTTAAATCAAATCTTTCGCTGGTGGAGCATGGAACTGCTTTGTATGAATGTGATTCATTTAAGTATGTGTCGTATAGTTATAAGTATTAGGATAAGTATATATTTTAATGCAACTTCGATTCTACATCTGCATCAACATGTGATAATTTCCACGAACAATGTATTCTAAACCACGAGATTGAGACTTTTATAGCTTATAAGTAATTGGAATCGAAATACAATGTTTATTTCTCAACTTTACTAAATCAAAATTGAGACGATAACCCAGCCATGGAACAGTGGTATTGTAAAGCACTACATAAAACGTATAAATCGTAAATATTTTCCTCCAATAAAAAAGTGAAGCATAAAGACGATCCGATTTGTTTTTGTATAATTGATAAAAAATTTTGCCTTTATCTTATCTTAATATTTAAATTATAATCTCAACTTTTTTATACTGATATAAAATAATGAATTTCTGTTTTTATCAATAGTCGTTAAAGATTAAAATAGAATTGTATTTTGAGTTTTAGAGAATTGAAATGGTTCCTACCCTTACCATAATTATCCTTCGTTGCGTATTCGTCTTCTAATTAAAAAAAAGGAAAAAAAAGAAAAAGGAAATCCTTTTAAAATCATGTGATTCCGTTCAGTGTTTAAGAAAGTCAGATAAGGTGTGTCTTGTATTGTCTCGAGTCATCTGATGTACAACAGGCTGTATTATAATAAATTATTGTGGTTTCTTGTATTATTAACATTCTTAGATCCTAGTATGTACAGAACTTAATCATTGAAATTAGAGTCAACTGTGTAAGAAGCATGTAACGGATAATTATATGATTATATAAATAAAATCTGTTCTAGAGGGAGCTAGAAAACGGAATACTGTAAAATGTAAAATTGTAATATTTTAATACCGATTTGCAGATGTGCATAATTTTAACATAGCTCGTTAAAATGAATTGTACTGATACAAAGGTATCCATTTGATGGAGGTAATTAATAAAAACAAATATTGAAAATCATCGCAGAATTTTTTGTGTTAATATAGGGGAACTACAACGTAGTTATGAAAAAATGTATGTTTTTTATATTTCCTGGGATAAATACAGTTTTAAAAAACATTTGCATATGTTTCTAATACTGCTGAGAACTAGTATTTAAGCGCGTATGCGTTTAAAATATTTGATTTACTTAAAGTAAGTATATACAGTGTCAGGTGTTTATGATATAAAGTATCATTTTTCCTCGGCTTTCTTATATTACAGCATACAACTTTTGTATGTTACATATTTATACTGATATTAATCGTATTGAGTAGCAAGTAATTTAGAATCGAAAATACTAAATCTTACTTTGGATTATATACGTCATATGTTATGTGTTACACACCAGTGTAAAAAGATGTCATCCTTTTACATGCAGCTTATAGGTTCAAATAAGCAACCATTATTTCATAATCGTTATTATAAATCTTAAATGCATAGATTAGTGGTTGCTATTTTTAATATAATTTTAGATTTCTTTCATTTATATACAAATATTTACTAGAATAATCTATTATTTCTTATTTATAATTTTATGACTTATTGTTATATATATTTATGTAACAAATAGCATTCGTCTGATCTGTAATCTTATTGTAATAAATTAGCAAATAAAATGTGAACAAAATTTATTGTTTCATTCAATCATAACACATCAAAACGAGCATGCCATATTTGAAACATACACTATATAAAATTTTAATTTTATATACATATTTAATTGTAATATGTCAAATACTAAATTGATAATTTCATTATTATTCTATGTGTTAATTGTTACTATTAAGTGAAACTTTTTCTAACTGGTGTGCGTTATTAGGAAAACCACAACTGGATGTAATTTTTCTCAGTAAGTACTGTACCTTAACATAGTATAACTATGTACAAATCAAAGTTAAATAAAGTACATAATAAAGTTAAAAAAATGTAATTATACCATATAAATATAAATAAAATTTTGTATATAAATGTTTACATACAAAAGTATGTCAATATATATAAAGCGTTTAAAAGTTTTGTAATTTTTAATAGAAATCGCCGAATGAGATAAGGTAGCGAAATGAATTTGTACTCAGGGGTTTATTACAATTTATTTTATTATTAAATTCCCTCTTAATGGTACCTTCTCGAGGCTGGACTGGGAAACTGTGTTGTTAAACTGACGGCTGTGATGCCAAACGGATGATGGGAATTCTCAAGAATACCCCCTTCCACTACGCATACTACTACACGAGCCGCGTATACGTGAGCTCAGCGTTTCGGCCGACTTCGGGAAATCGAGAGAGAAAACATAAAAGTCTGTATCTCTTGCTCTTGGAGCGCTAAAATCCAACCAATGTGGAAATCAAGCTTGCTGCACGGGCCGCGCGAGAGTTTAGCTGGCTATTATATGTACTTATTTTTCAGCATACGATGCTCTTGTAATAAAAAACAATTTCAATAAAATTTGTGTCGCATAATAACACGTTTTAAGATCCCCTGATTGCGTTTTGACTATTTAAAAAAGAGCCTTTTTTGAATGTGAATTTTTTCTTACAGATTTTTAAAGCAGATTACGCGATCTTGTGTGTAACAAAGTAAAATACCAATGACAGAAACTCAATTAATGCAAATGATTAAGATCATGTTAAAGTACTTCAATTCTTTGTGTTTACATACAGGTAATGATGTTAGTAACTTTATGAAGAAGTGTCCGATTTTTTTCTTTTTTGGCTTTTTTCTTTTCTTTCATTTTCCCTTCTTTTCCTTTTCCGTGGCTGGAATTACCCAAAGATTACCTAATGACTTCATTAATGGACTAAAACTCTTACTTCGGCTTATAGAAGTTTCGACTTGATTGTTTTTCAGTAAGAGGTTTAAAATATAAAAATTCGATCAACAGAGGCTTTGGATGAAGGTTGATCATTACTGACTTGAAGAAAGAAAAATTCAATTTTCAAAAATGAATTATTTTTAGACATACGTATATGCATAATTTTATTTGCACTTTTTTTTTAAATAGTCAAAAGGTGGGTACAACTACGATTGATAGAAATAACAGCTCTAAAAGTTTGATTTAAAGACGTAAATCGCGACTTGTACAAGTATGGCTATACTAAATTCAGGTAACGGAAGTAAACAATATACCGAAATGTGTGGAAAGTAATTTGAGTGAAAGTAATTAGTACTTTGGTTTATAAACAGTTCCGCAGCTGACAGGAACAGAAAGAAAAAAATTTTCATTTTATTAAGGTTTTTGAATTAAAGAGGTACGAGTTAATGAGATTCGACTGTATTCACAAAAAAAAGAATACATAAAATTAAATTGCATGTTGGGTCGAGCTACATTAACACTTTACCGACCGGAAGCCTATTAATCGGCTTTTTACATGTTTCAGTTTGTAAGTTTTGTAATGTTCTCTTACACAAAGGTGATTGTTTTCAACAAAATCGTAATTATATACTGTAAAGAGATATTAAACTATTAATTACTCGATGAAATCATTGTAAAGTGAATAAGTCGGTCGGGAATAAGTTGGTCCACGAGCGGTCAGTAAAGTGTTAATAATAGAATGGGTAAATTTGCGGAAAAGGGCACATCTCATTGATTTTGATAATCTTTAAGTATGTTATAGAAATCGACATTCTGAACAATTTTCCCCTATACATATTACCGCCACCGGGCCTTGGTTTACGAAATATTTGCAAAAGGCTTCGCTACTACTACATCGAATTCTGGTTATACGGGCACGTTCATCACAGCGTGTATGAGGGCTTTCATCGCCGCTTATCTACTATTTACTTTACATAGTCTTTGCGTTGCGACGACCGTTTTGCCATCGACGGGTATTTGTACATATATTCAAATATACGACACTGGAATTCAAACCTCCATCGCTACATTTCCAAACTTTATTCTTATGACGAAGAAATAGCATGTAATTATTCGCGAACCATTTTGGAAATGCATAAATTCAGTTTTAGTTCTGGCCTTTGTCGCAAATTTCTTTTTTTCCATTTGCTGTAGAACTAAGCAATTAAATTTTTCATTTTCCGTTTAGTTTTTGTTATATCTTTGTCAACAATTCCGCGGATCTCTATTTACCGACCTTCTTTTATATTTCTACATTTATCGTTTTCATTAGAAATTATTCTGATGAAATGGTAAAACGGTGATCCTTAGTTAATTTTAGGATCAAATCATTGTCCCAATTTACAGTTCCAGATATTTTATGTGCACGTGTAAACCGCGTTTGTTCTAACGGTTACGATATCGGGTGACAAAACAGACTGAAGAAACATTTCTTTGTGTTGCGAATGTAAACAAGCATCAAGCAATGACAGGCCGTTTTCAATATATTTGAAAATCATCAAAATCGAAAGTGAAGACCATTTAACAGATAATTACGAAAATATGTATTGTTTAATAATACAGAAATGTTTAAATATAAACTAGAATTTTAAATTCGGGAAATAATGTCAATTCTATACTATAAGCGGAAACCATCATTGTTTGTGAACTAATTGTGCTAAAAATTTTACCACACCTTGGAAGGAAAATATAAAATAAAGGTATAAAATTTCATCGATATCTATTCATCGTGTTAACAATTGTATGAGATTCAAAGAAAAATCTTTTTAAATAATTAAACCGTGGTTTTAGTTTATAATTTTTATGTGACAAAAATTTTTTCATTACATGAGAACACTTTGTATGTGGAACAATGAAAATAGGTATGCCCTCGCAGTCAAGATCTCATGCGTGTCAAAAACTTGTTTATTACACAGCCAGATTTCAGCACTTCAAGAGCGAGAAAGAAAGATTGTTATTCGCTGTTTTTGGATTTTACGAAGTCGTTCAATACGACTCACGCTGACACGGTGTGTGTCGTAAGAGAGGAGGGGGTAATTCTGGAGAACTCCCATCTCAAATATGGTATTACACTTGTCGATAGTTCTTCACCAGGATAGGTTGTGTTTTTGAGGGGTATAGATGTGTTTAGAATTTGCGGAATGCTTTGATAATTTTCACGAATTAGAGTGCTCTTTTCTCAACATTTCCAGTCAAATCGTATTGCTTCATATAAAACTCGTGTTTAATTATGATTGGCCAAAATATTTTGCACTTGTTGTATCAAGATAATTAGAAAATTTAGCAAAAATGATAATACGTTAGCGAGTAACCGGTTTTGCGAACGCCGTCGACTTTATTGCGGATTATTTTCACGCGAAGGTCCGTGGCAATGTTGCTTTCATTTGAATCAATAGAGGAGACTGGTGTGAACATTTTGAGTGTAAAATCGAGTTGATTCATGAATCAAAATTGGAGACATTTCAAATTTTAATTTAAAATTTAAAATTTTACACGTGGCCGATCCGCCATTTTGTGCAACCATCTTTGCCCGTAGTCGATCGAAGTGTTACCATGCTATCAGCAAAGAAAGTTTCAACTTCAGTGTAATTACAGTATTTTCTCATTAAACATTTGCATTTAACTACTGAGACACGAGCATTTAGTTACTAGGATGTAATATTTTAGTCCTACTTGATCTTTATTTACAGCAGATTATAGTAGAGGATAATCGATAAAAGATGAAAAGAATATTTAACGAGAAAATGTTGTACTTATCCAGGCCTAATACAGTGGTGTGTTCGTGCAAGTCAACAATATGATTGGACTGTGAATCAACTGTGATGCCGACTTCGGGACAGGAGTTTCGGAGGACTTTCCTTTTTACTTATACTACTACATTAGCCGCATGTAAGTACATAAGCTTCGAATAATTTCAGGAATTCGAGAGAGAATTCCAAAAAAAATTCCTGAATGGAATATTACCGTTTACAAAGGGTGTTCCAAAATTCACGTAAGATGTAATTTTTAATAAAAAACACAGGTTTATAATTAAAAATTGTATATTTTTTATTGATTCATAAATACTGTATAGGATTATATGTGGAATAGCATATCAAATAAATATCCTTTACAGCTTTGCTAGCACATACGTCCCATTTTGTTGCAATCATTTCCTGGTCGTGTAATTTTCCGTAATTTTCTGTAAATAAACCTGTGTTTTCTATTAAAATTACTTGCGTTAATTTTGGGACACCCTTTATAAATGAAACATTGCAAGACTTTATTGTTGCGATTCTACTAAAATATTAACGTCTTGAACTATTTTACGTATACGTATACATATACGTATTCCTATTTTTATTTAAAGGAGTAGATTTGAAAATTTTGAATACCTGTATACTGTATAGCTGACTGTTTATATATTATTATATATATTAGTAGATATTGTGGGCGTGTCCAAACGTAGTTTTTATTATTTGGTAAATGATAGGGAAGGTATTGAATTATTGGAATATCTTACCTATTTACCAATAAATTTGTGGGCACCGGACGTACTAGTCCTGTATGGGTCATTGTAATTGCTGTCGTATCGATTTTAATCGGAAGGTAAATCAATTATTAGAATTTTAGGAAAATAACGAAATTAAAAAAATAGAAGCATATTTAACTTGAATACTGAATATATATTTAACCGAAAAAATTGTATAGTGTATCGAATTGTTACAAATTGCCAAATTATAATACAAAAACAAACGGAATAAATTAGTTTTGCTTACTGTTTATTTCGCTTTTATAAATTATAACTTTTGCGAAACTCTTGATCTTGCTGCAATGATGATTTAGGGAAATCCTACATGATGCATTGAGTTACCATTACAACGAAAACATGATATTGTACAAAGGAAACTCATCGAAGTTACGGTTTGATGGATTTGCTGGTTGAAGTACTGTTGAGAAAGGAAAAGACGACCGAGTGCCAACTAGCTAAATGATGCGCGACTCAAGGGGAATCGGGAGCCCGCTCCACCTAATCTCTTCCACTTTCCAGGTTCTCGTTTATTATTGGTAAAGTCTAGTATAGTCTTCTGCTCGCTTGAAGCCACTTGATAGCACAGGAGCAGAGGGGTCGGGCCGCCCATCCCCACCTGAGTCGCACGTTCTGAGCCTTAGCCACGCATTCTGCCATAGTAGAGATAGATTTCAATTGCGTTCCTATTTCAATATGTATATAAATATAAAACTTGGAGACTATTAACTACCGAGGTTTTGTTAATTCTCATATTTAACCCTTTGCACTCGAGGGCTCCGGAGCGGAGCCATTTAAAATTTGTCTTCAAACTCGATGGTTCCGCTATGGAGACAATACAAATAACTCTCTGATCATAACCTTAGGACAAATACAAATCGTAAAAACTATTATATATAAAATATTCCGCTCCTGGTGACAAAAAATGGTCATAGCTCGCGGATTACAAAATGTAATACTTTCATAATTTTTTTTTTTTTATATATTATAACATTTGCATCCATAATTAATTAAAAAAACAACATACAACAATGACTTTTCTGTTAACGAGCATATCATTTACTTATATGTGAATATGATCTTTCCACTGAAATTGCCTCGAGTTGTTGGTAATATGAATGAAAAAAAACTTCGAGTTCAAAGGGTTAATGCATAAAATGTCTGTTTTATCCCATAAGAGTTATTTAACATAAAAAAGAATGATATTTGATATTAACCATTTTTCTATAGGTAAAGTAACAAAGATGCTCTTAAAATATAATTAATTTTCTTTAATAGAATCAAATAGTTTGTATTATACAATCTAACATAACTCTAGTCATTCTGTACGAAAGACTATTAAGCCATGTTTCCCAAGAGAACAATGTTCTAAAGGTATTGAAATTTGACTTTGCTATTACCGCATATAATAATTTTACTGGTAATTATATATAATGTTCGTCTGTTCTTTATAAAATTTTCTGGGTAAATAAACTGAACTGTGTTTCACTATAAATAGATATATTCATTAAACAATAGTTGAAGTTTCTTTACATTATTTACAGTTTTCTTACCTATAAATAAAGAAACGACATTTAAGCCTATTCTTCCCTATCTTTCTTAAACTTCTTTGTGTACCGTGTCTCACTTACTTGCACCTTTCTTCCTGTGGTCTATATCCGTCTTCTCGTATATTCTCTGATTGTATAACACCTATTGTTTTATGCGATCTGTATTACCGACAATTTACGCGGTAAAATTAAAATGGATTTGAAAAGTAGTATCTGTACTACTTTATATATATATATAACCAATGCTTTCCTAGCATATTGCAAAGAAACTAGCAAAAATTGTTGTCATATATTAGATATAACTATTGTATAATTGCAATATGTTGCATTTATGCCAATGGGGCTCTGTGTTTCTCATTATCTCTCTTTATCGCGCTGACCTCTTTGTCAGACAGCCCACATGCGTTTGTAACTGCCGCGACGAATAGCGAACTACAATTGAATGTGTGCATGACAATAGGTGTATCCTTTCCATTTTTCTCACCGCTGGGCTTCTAGTTAGCGGAAGACAGTACCGCTGTATTAGGAAAGCATTGGTTATTGATGGAATATTAAAGTAAATAAGCTAATGGCAAACTTCAGTAATAGATACGAAAACAAAAATTATATTTTATACATAAACTTGGGGACGAATAAGATGTGACCGTTATACGTGAAGATAACGGTAACAAAAGATAACAAAAACAAAGAAATGAGAACATGAACACACCGCACACAATCTATGAAACAAGAGAAAACGACAGTCACAATGTCACTCATAGATGTCGCAATTATACAATTTTCTATTGATTTTCAACAATTATATCATTGCCAGTAAAAATATAATACTGTTCAAAATCTAAATTCTTTTAATCCTTTGCGGATGGAGCCGCTCGACGGGCAAGCGTCCCTGTAGACGACAGGTATTGCAGCGCGCAGTGAAGAAAATATTTACGTCGCGCGTTTGCGTTATAAAAACTGAAGGATTATTTAAATAAGTTTTTCATACAATCTAACAAAATCATAAACAAAAAAATTTATGCGTGTTTACATACGAGACGTTTTATATTCTTGCTTTGTGTGGTATAGTTCAAAACAACACCTACAGTGGCTCCAAAAAGTATTCGTACACTATGTAACAAATAAATTCGTTTAACCCTGAAATTCTGAGTATGATAGAAGTATTTGATGAAACTTTGTGTTTGTAGATCGTAATAGTATATGTATGAATTAATCTCTCCTTTTCATCTAAATGCCATTTTAAAGGGGTCAACCAGCGTTGAAGTTTCTGAGTTTTCCCTCATTTTTTAAATATAACTTTGTAATGGTAGTTGCTAAATCAAAACCTTTTAAATAGAAAATGTTTAATTTTTAATACTCTATCGCCCTGTCATAAAAAAAAGAATACAGAAAAGCTTGTATTCAAAGCGTGAAAAATGGGTGAAATTTTGAGATTCGTTATCAGCCCCCTTAAAAGATATTTTGCCGCCAAAAAAATTGCTCCATGTAGGATACACCATCCTCTGTAAGAAGTATATGAATTTCCTTACAATGCAGTGAACGAATACTTTTTGGGGTATTACGTTTTTGATGACAGACGTACACCAGCCGCAGCGCAAGAGTTCGGCGGATATACATGTATATCTGATATCGGATATTGACACTCGTCCGCAACGGTAAAAGCATATATTTGTTGTTATTAATAAAGTACATTAAGGTATACAAGTCTTTTTTATTATCAACAGGAATTATCGTTATAGAGCGCACAGCTACATTCTTACATACATATATATATATAAGGGCAGACACTTAGGTTTAGAATTAGGACTCTAGATGTCACTCAAATTATTAACATTCTACTTTATCGACACTTGTGCCACCAATTTGCAGTTACTCCTTATAACTCTACTAACGTTGTTATTTGTTGTCCGTTTCGCTCTTCCGTAAGTTTTACACCTAAAATTAGTGCCTCGGTTTGATCTGGGGCTGTTGTAATTAGATTACCCTGCGGTTGTGTTTGAAATATTATTTACTTTTTTACCAATATCGCCTGGTTCAATAAAATAGATTAAACTTGTTGCTCAATTAGTTCTAGTTTATAAAATTATTTATTTATTTATTTACTTACTAGATGGGCATAGCCCTTTAATATTGTTCGTAATCTGACTGAAAAAATTTATAAAAATAAATTTCCCAGTCTACGAAGAGTCTGTAGAGGGAGACTGGAATCGATAAAGGATATAGATAAGGTCAACGCTAAGCTATACTTCTTTGGGTGTTCCGAACACCGTTTATTCGAAATACAATAGTTAGAAAGCAACAAATTATATTATTCTATTATTTGGCTGAGCCTGGCCTGGTGGTCCCCCGTGATTCGGCTGGATTAGTCAGGCCCGGTGTTTTACCTGTGAACAATTGTGGACTGTATTAATTTTAATATTTATTTATTTATTTATTTATTGAGAGTGTGAGTCGTCGGCTCATTACACGGCGATTTCTTATGTCGGTAATTCATACTGTTAAGAGATTAAGTGCGAGCATCGCAATGCTTCATACCATAAAGATCCTACGTGTCTGTGCATTTAGATCACCTTTCAGTAAATACCGAGGATCTACTCTCTTATGCGTGTATTCGACTCGCCTCGTCTCGAAATAGACAATTCTGTCGTAATACACACAACGTCTTCTTCCGTTCGTTCCCCTAGCGTTCCCCAATGCGTAGTCTCATGTTGGCAAGATGCATGGATTTGCAGAGACTGCAGAGTGCCCCCAGCATCGCAGCATCGGGCTTCTATATGGAAAGTTACCTTTTGATTAAGCATTTCTCTGGTTTATATTTGTGTCTATGTTAACAATAGGCGTTGATACTTCTTTTGAATTTTCTATATCATAATTTTTCAATAAATGTTCAATATAATTAGTTTGTTTAATTCGATTGTTACTCTTCCTTATGTTTATGACTAGAAAATTTTCAAAACGCTATAAAATTGTCACTGCTCTGAGTTTCTAGCGAGTGTGTTTGCACCGTCAATCAGAGAGCAGTGAAGAGTTCAATTCTTTTTATCTGATTTACGGGAGTGCACTGCTCGTCAGTCAACGTACAAAGATCATTGTTAAACGCAAGGTATTGATAACGGCGATCTTCTGTGGTGGCAAGATTTTGTTCAGACCTTGTTGCTCTGTCTCTGCTGCCAGCCCTATTGATTTTAGACATCACCTCGTCAACTTCAGGTCCGTCATTCAACGAGCATCCGATCGTCTTTCCGCACGTAGTAGTAAACACAACGCATACTTTCTTTCTGGCACCTTTTGTTTTATTGCTCGATTTTGGAAGTAGAGTCTGTCCTTTTCTGTCACCTTGAACTGAGTCATGTGACTCCTGAGCTCATTTTCTCTTTTATTGCAGGCATTGACCGCCTATTGACCTCTTATTGTTTTCGATTGCCGGAGTGAAGAGATCCTGAAAATGATATCATTCTCTCGGATCTCTTTGAAATTTCGGCAAACATTGCTTGAGGCATCGATCGCAGGGGAGTTGGCTTGTGAGAAATTAAGGGAACATGTTTTTTCGGCTCCTTTTTTTGCAAACTCCCTCTCACTTTGAACCTTGTCCAATTCCTCGGCCTATCTTTCAACCCGCGTAAGCATGCAGTGTTGCACCTTACAGGACACGGGAGAGTGGGTAAATCAATTCATTTTCGGAGGATCCCCCCTTCCGAAAGAAGGTACGTCTTACGGACACCTGGGGATTGCGATTAGCTCTCTGTCGAGATACGATCCCAGCACGGACGCTCTGTTCTCATGCCGCCCGCTGACAACGGGCTTATCATTCGTCGGCTGCTTAACTGATAAAGTAATTGACCTATTGGAAAGTGGAGACAAATTTCCATCGTAACAGCTTGATGCACTACGCACTACGGATAGTGATAATCTTACAATAGTAATTAAATATGAGAAGGGAATTGTCCTTTATCACATTCGCATGATTATTTAAATAACGATAGGATGCGTTTGCACTAGGCAACAAATTTTAAACCTGCATGATGAGCCGTCTTCTAATATCGGAGACAGCGTATTCTAGGGACATCTATGTAGAGAACGTTTCGCAAATAAGATGGTGTATATCTTTGTTATTGTAATGTATTGGAGAATATGCGTTGCCAAGAAATAGCTGACAGAAGGGGCGGCAGGACGTAGTTGTTCGGTACAACCAATATTTAAATTCTGTTGCACGATATTTATTTTCTTTTACAAAAGTGAAACAAATTGTTAAGGGTTAGATTGATTGAATTTCAATAAAGCTTATTTAATACTAAACCTATACAATTATTTGACGAGAGGTGGTAAGTCGCGCATGTATTACAAGATTCCCTTTTTGCTTCGCTTGTCACCAAGTTTGCTTCTCAACTGACTTACAGGCTTGACTCCGGCGCTCCCCACAAGCGCTACCCCTAGTGGAAGGGGTAAGTTAACGGAGCAAGCAGGCCCACTTCTGCTACGTCCTGGGAAAGACCCCGGAATTTCTCGATCTTAGAAAAAGCACTGTCTCTACCTGACATTGTAAAAACCCGAGAGTTTCCCACTTTGGAGAGAGAACGGTCGCTTGGAAGAGACGGTGTGTGCGTGTATGCGTGTATGCGAGCGTGATTGTGAAATGAAATGAAACAGTAGTTCTGGGCAAAATGCTGTCGGGGCTTTGTCCACGATATTAGTTGTTTCTAAGATGTCTTGAATAAACAAGAACGTTTTTTTATTCCCTATACATAACAATTATCACGTTATTTCATTAATTTTTGTCACATTTTTGACTGAACAAATAAATTTGTGACACGATGTTTAAGAACGGAGTCGTTCGAACAATAAAAAATCCAGTGGAAATTATACGTTCAATTTTTTAACGTATATGAGGAAATAATTGCACTCAGTTTCCTAGTACAATAAGATTCTCGTATTCGCAGTTCGTGATAGGTTTTGAGTATAGGTTGTTGAGCGTACTCTCTGAAATATCAAAATTCTATTAATATGTCAACTCCTGTTGTCTAGAACCTTGGTGCGATGACGATTAGTGGGTCGAAGGTGGATACAGGTGGAGACTCTCTTGCCCCTGTGACGTCCCACTCGTAATTTTACTAGCTCCCTACAGTACTAATTTTAATACATTTTATTTTTCATATTCGGGCTAATCAGTCATTTTTTTCTTTTTGATTATGTAATTTAATCTCTCTGTGGCACGCTTATAACTCACCAGCTTTTATACAGACATCTTATTAACCACTTGCGGTGGGAAGAAATTCATAATTGCGCGTGCCAGAACAGCCGAGTGTAAATCGCTGCGAGGCGAGTTCACGCAGCGTTCGACGTGATCTAGAAGAGAATATAAAGACGTATCAACTGGTGATAATATCACATATGTATGAATAATAAATTTATTTATTAATAATTTTGCAGAGTGTAATATTTTTCGAAACAACTCGGAATGTGTAACGCTGCAAGACATTTCTTGTACTCCCACGTAGTCGACGTGTTACACACATCGTTGGCGTTCCTGTAACAACAGCACCTCGATGTGCGTGGCACGTCTTTCCATCGCAAGTCGTTAATCTATTTATTTATTTATTTATTTGTGATGTTTCTATAATTGTCAACTTGTTTACTTGTTTATTTATTTTACTATACATGTATTTACCACTGTCGCAGTAATTTAATTTACTGGTACTGCCCTAGATACAATAATGAAGTTAAACATAGATAATATAGGATTCTTCTATACACTGACATCAATTATTTTTGTGTATATTATTATCTATTGATTTGACTAATAACTGTTTTATATTTATTTATCTTACTATTTATAATTTGGTTGATCTCGGCTCGTCGGAAAAGGACAAGCTTGTATTAGCGCAAATTTGTGGTAACCGATGATTTGTCTGGTGCTTTTTACAACCGAGTATGAGAATTTAAGTTAATTAATTGAATATCTCAAAAAGGATTGTCCCATGAAATATACATATACTGTTTATAAAAAGACGCGGTTAGCGTTTACCTGCCAAAAATTATCACACTTATGTAACTTGCATCCCTGAGGCATCGGCACCAGGGAAACATTTGTTGACAAATAAATAGCTTAATTTATTCTTATCAAACTAATATGTAATACGCTCTCCATCGGGATGTCCAGTTTTCTTTTCCATTTCCTGTTTGGCTATATATATTTTGGCATTCTATTTTTATATCTTCCATAGATACTCACTGGAACCATTCCTTGCATATATATATTTATTGACAATTTATTTATTTTAACTATGTGCCCTATTATTTTTAATCATTTAATTACTTATTTAATTTAAGATTAAGCCCGGTTCGTCGGGAGAGACTGCGCGCCTCCACATTTATATTCTCTATTCATCGACGACACGCCCGGTCTTTATAGGGGAAAAATTTTTTATTTTTATAACTCAATATCCTAGGGGGGATTGTCCCCTGAGATATGATATTATTTGTAAACCACAAACGCGTCGCGTTTCTCTCGCGAGTTGAACTTGATATCTTGTATCTCGCATCCCTGGGGCTTCGGCTCCGGTGAAACATTTATTGATAATTAAAACTAGCTTAATTTGTTCTTGTCAGCTTCATACCTGATACACTCTCCATCGGAGAGTCAGAATATTAGCCTGTTTTTTTATGACTTGGTGGTAAACGGGACTTTGCTCCTCCTCCGCCACGGGTCGAATCTGCACTGCAGTGCCGCGGGACTCGGTCCACACATTGGTACTCTATAGTATTCTCTCCCTTTTTGTTTTACTTATAAATATTCTGACTCTCTCTTTCTAAAAGTGCGCAGTGAAAGTTTTTGCGAGTATTCAGCGCTGACGCGAAGTGTTCCTGTCTGGCTACCTTGGTGGACTTGTTTACAAGATAAGAACTGGTCAATTCTGTGCATGCAATAGTGATGAAAGGTCAAATTTGCCCTAGTGCAAATTTTGGGATTTTTTAATTGCTGATTTGATTGTCGCGGTCAATTTGTGCCCGCGGGTACATTAGCCTGCCGACGCAGCTGCGCGGATGGTTCGTTTTGAACCCCTGTTGCCCGCGCAACCATTTCATAAAGGCTGGTTGTACCTTTATTCGAGTAGCTTCTAGATTGTTCGATTTTTAAACAGTTATCGGAGACGTAGACCGTCACCCTTAGCTGTCCTCCCGCGACCTGAATCCGGTGCAGCCGGTTGACCGGTTCTCACTTTTTTTGCCCACGAGCTGCCGGAGAGTCACCCGCTGTGCGGGCTCCGTAGGACCTAGGGCCTAGCCTAATCGGGTTAGTAGATATTTAGAGTCACGATTGTTTAATCTAGTGATCGGGGTACGCTTCCCATTTACAGAAGCGCAACTCGATCGGTTGTCCACCCTCGTACCAGCCCTCCTGATAGCTCAGTTCTCCCTAATCGATTGGAGTTTTCCGACGATTCGAATGAGCCAAATTCCGGGAATTTTTCCCGTGTGAATTCGTTGAACTTTATCCGTTCAATTGTTTTCGCTAAATGTCGGCTTATCCTCGGCAACGGCGACAGCCGGCACGCGCAGGGCGGGAAGACAGCAACAGCTCGTGCAATTAGCTGACGCTGTTTTTGTACGCGTTCGTGCGTAGGTCGAGGCGCCTAGAGGTCGTTCCAAATTCTAGTTAAATTTATTTATTGTTTTATTTTTGTTTATTTATTTATAGCGATTTTATCCTAGACGACCTATTGTTATTGTTTATATATACTTATTTTTTTATTTTGTTTCGTATTTATTTATTTATTCTTGTATATTTATTTTATTATTTTATTGTTATTCCGCGGCGTCGCCGGCCCTTCGTGTTTGTATTGTTTTGTTATATATATTTTATCGCGGAGAGTTGTAACCTCCTACATTATTGTATATATTTATAGATTTTATTTATGATAGGATAAGAACAGTTTTTATTTTAATTATTTATTCTATTTATTTGTTGATTGTTTTTAATTTGTTGACAACCCTGCCGTACGGCGCAGTACGGAAATTCGTCTGCGGTGTTTGCGGCTTCACCGACTCCAGTGCGTATGCTCTGAAGAAAGTGAAGAAGCACTACACGGATCAACACAGAGCTGTCAGGCGAAAAAGTATTCTATGAGTAGACGAGGTTTTATCCTAAGTAGCTTATTAATTATTAGGGTCGAGTGTGTTAATTTAAGTGATCCGAGTGCGCTTCCTCGTTACAGAAGCGCAACTCGGTACAGCCCGCCTATTAGCTTCGGTGCTTCCGGATTGATCGGAGTTTTCTGACGATATGGATAGACAGTTTTCTAGGAATTATCCGATTAGTTTTTTGGATTTCCACCGATAGCTTGTTTGTACTAAGTGTCGGGTTATCTTCATTTACTGGGACAGCCGATACACGCGAGGTGGGTTACCTTAAAAACAGCTCGCGTGATCAGCTGGCGCTGCTTTTGTGCGTGTTCCTGCACGAACCCTAGGCCCGGGCGCATATTATATTTTATTTTAGATTCATTTTGTTATATTTTATTTATCTGATTTATTGTTATATCTATGTATTTATTTTCTCTGTTGTATTTTATTTTATATAATTTATTTATCGTCTTGTTATATATCTATTTACTTGAACTTATTTATTTTATTTTATATTTATGATTGCGATTTTATTTGAATTTATTTTATTTATTTTATTACTATGCGGAGTCCCTGTATCTATAATTTCGTGTTTGTTCTATTTATTTATATACATATAAGCCTTTATCGTGTAGAGTGTAGATATTAATAATTAATTCAATTTTAACATATTTTATTGCGCTTTATATATACATTGTTTATACATAGAATAAGAACAGATGTATAATTTTTATTATTTGTTTATTTATCCATAACCTAGATATAGCTCTTTCGCTATATCTAGTGTCTTTTTTTATTTTAATTCAAGTATTTTTGACTGGCACTTTGATGCCGGTCTCAACTTGCGTTGCGACATCATGGCGGCCAAAATAACAAATATTGTTGTAATTGAGTACGCATACCCCGCTAAATTTTGATGCTCGTTCTGCTACAGTGGTAGAGCAGTGCTGAAAAAGGCCGCGGGTGTCTATTTGAGGCACGAGAATTTGAAGAAACAACTCCGACCTACTAATCATCCTGATATTGTACGAAAGCGTGTCTGCCGTGAGTGCGACTTCGCGGACGAGAATGCTTACACACTTAAAACGGTCACAAAGTCAGCAGGGTGGTAGTGGCCTTAGCCATCCAACCCTCGCGAGTGTTTCCGCTTCCGTAACGTCGAGATCGAAGCCGGAAAAGTGACCATCCGTTCCGGTTTACACCACAGAAGCGGAGCGGGTTGACAATCTCCTGCTCGCCATACTATCTCCAGCAATCTCTCGAGTTAGCGTCAGCAATATTAAAACCTTTGCGACCGTCACGAATAAAAAATTGAAAACGCTGTCGAAGACAATGACTGCTTCAAACAAGAAATGCTTCGTGGCTACCAAGAGCATCGCGACACTATTACGGCAAGCGCCTGCGAAATTCAGCCCCGATGCAGCATCATTTGCGTCAGACGAGCTGAACATCCATCTCGATGTTGGCTCATTCAACCAGTAGTCATAAAGGAGAAGGAGTCCTTCACCAGCTGACATTCGGCGGGCGTACGGGCCCTCCCGTCCGGTACAAAAAGGTTCGGGCGAAGACGGGGCTGAAGATCAGAGGTTTCAACACCTCAAATTATTGATCACGTCATTAGTTGGGACTGTCAGGGCATCTTATGACACACGGCTAGTCTTCGCGGGTGCTACCACCCACACAACTTTGAAGAATACGATTGGGAACCAGGGTGTATATGGTCTATACCAAGTGGACAGATACGCAGTTCTTTCAAGATCCTCTATCGATTTCTCTAGCTGACTCAGTAATAAGGGACGTGAGCAAACAGTAACAGCGGTGTTGAAGAAGAGGGCGGCGTAAATCTTGGTTCGGACTGTCCACACTATGAAGAGATTCACCACCATCCGGTCAATAATGATCCGTGTCGTCGTCATCCTGCCTACTTATTCAGGTGCTATCAAATGCTGATCCGCTAGCCGTGGAAGCCATGTCGGCGTCGGGAGGCACACCACCGGTCCCGACGTCGGCGGGCAGAAAGTCACAGACAATTGAAGGGACGCTCCAGACCAGTCAACACCAGGCAGGTGAGCGATGTCAAAGGGCGGAAGTCAACAGATCTGAGAGAAAGGAAGAAGGTAGAAGAAAGGGTGCTAATTCGCCAGATCACCCCACCACAACGTTTAGGCAAGCAACTACTAAGCGTCTGTTACATTGCACGCTAAACGGAGTGCTGTAGTCCAAGTAAGTGACACCGACCACCATCTTCACGGAGATCAATAAGGTGGGGGTTCTTAACTGTTCTGGCTGAAGTTACTGAGATGTTATGTACAGAGCAGGTATATAATCTTCCGCCCATTTCTGCACGAAGAAGGAGGTCAGCAATCAAGGTATCACGAATTCGGGAGATCAATCAACATTCTTGTGTTCCTGACCAAAACAAGAGGAACAACAGCATCTGCGATAGCAATAACAACGTTGTTCAGTAGACTGAAGTCTCTGGCCACGACTATCCGCGACAGATCAATCCTAACAGCGATAGTCATGATGTTTAACATTTATATTGATGCTGCCATTCTTACACTGCGCTACAATACTTATGGGAGTGAGGGCAAGAAGAGCCGTAACGAAACCTCGCAAAGTTGACATAAGAAGAGGACATACAGCAGAGAGCGGAAAGCAGGGCTCCTCCGCCCCATTGCCTCGGTCGCTGAGGTTAAGTCGTCACCACCGGTTGCAGACTGCTTTGTTTTACGGAAGAGGAAAGCTCAAGCGACGCCTCACCCGCTCGAATCCGTGAAGAAAATTGGAGGGCTGTATCCCTGGAACATCATGGGTACAGCAAGGGGTACGAATACCGCCTCAGGTTGGTGCCAATAGTGAATAAGGGGAGGATGATGACGATGGACCGTAAACCCCCTTCGGGAAAGTTCCCTCCCCGTCATAATAGAATCGTTCTTGGAGTAAGGCTAGTCGTCGGTCGAAGAAATGAACTGCTCGAAAAGCGTTCGATTCAAGAGGTGGAGAACGGAGGGAAAGGAACTGGGTTTTGATTGAAGAGCGGCACGCCGTTCCTCGCTGTTAATCACAGTTGGCGAGTAATCGGTGTTCCTTCCAGCAGACTGGAGCGGATCAGCAAGTAATCCTATTCTGTGAATATTCCGGATTTTCAGAAAATCCTGCGTGCAGTAGATGCTATCGGCCCCCTCCGGGCACATGAAGGTACCGATGAAAGCGATTCAGTCTAATTGTTCGAAGGAGAGTGTATCTCATATTTAACTGATATTAATACATAAATAGATCTTTATTTAATGTTTTCTCGAGTCCTTGGCCTTAGGGAAGCAAAATTGAAAAGTTATTACATTTTGTTGTGAGAAATAACTTGCTGCATCATTCTAATTAGGATATTTCAAATATAAATGTTCTGAAACTTATTTAAAAGGCCATTCCCGTTTGAGATACTCAGTTACAGCTTAAGATCTCTCCAGCGTAGGTTCAGAAATGCACCGGATACAGCACCAATAAGTAAAACCTGAAACTGTAGACATTCTTATTATCTTCCGGCAAGCCGAGCATAATTAGTTAATACATAAGAGAGCAAATAACATAAAAGGAAGTATCTGTGATGATTATCATATATCATCATTTCTAATAAAAGTAAACGTAAATATATATGTAAGTTGTTATTAGGGCGGTACGCAATAGAGAATGGGCAACAAGTAAATAAATAAGTAAGCGAGTAAGTGGATTGTCTGGTTAATCGACAGCTATGGGACAGTTTAACCGAAATACATAAACAGACAGATGAGTGGAATAAGAGAAATGCTAGATAGAGAAGAAAATAAGAATAAAAGGATTAAAAAGACTGAATAAAACATAGTCGGAACTGCTGAATGCTCACGGAGTTCCTATTGTGTAACTTTGTACTTTAGTTTTTAACTTCTGTCACTGACTACAAATTCAACTTCAAACTTCTCGAATGTATAGTTGAGCAGATGCAGGGTAGTTTTCGTTTATCATTTTTCTGTATTGTAGCGGTGCTATGTATGGATCACTACTCGATTCGAATTTCATTAGCATGTTTTTGATTACCTTGAGCGAGTTTTCGATTTGATTTTCGGATCTTGGATGATACGGTCTCGTGGTAATATATTCGACGATCTAATCACTTCTAAAGAATTTTAACTTTACTGTATTCGATGGTGGACCGCTGTCAGACGTATACGCAATGAAGAAATATTTGGTTTTGAAGTATTTAAGGAAAATTAAAATATTTTAACATCTAAACATAATGTTGATACTTATAGTACTTAATAGTACTGGAGATTTCAGAGAGCATAAATTTTAGTATGTGGTCAAAAGTTAGTGGATTAGGAATTCCTTCAGATATTGTGCAGCCAATACAATACTTTCAACTGTTCTTCACAGAAGATTCGTTAAATGAAATTCTAAAAGGTATCAACAATTACGCAGAAAATGTTTCCAAATTAAAAGAAGTGTATAGAGTAACTCTATTTGGGGAGCATGATATGATGTGAACAAGGATGGATTTTGGATCTTCATCAAAATGATCATTGAGGTGGATAAATAAAATAACAATAAAAATAATAGTAATATTTTGTTAACGGACATGAGTCCGTTGGTATCAGAGAGAAAATTACATAGCAGCAGATGTTTTTAAACGTTTACAGTTTACTGTATTCTAGTTCTTGAACATTTTTAACAGAAAAACATTAAAAGGTTCTAAACTTTTGTGAAATAAATCAATTTCATGTCTATAGTGATTCGCAAGCGTACATAATCTATCAATATAGTTGCTTAAGCCTAGAGATGTATCATAAGAAACAATATAAAGAAGATCAAAATTCCTAAGGAATCTTTTAGGAGTGTAGAATTTAAATAGTTCAGGTATTGATGGACAGACAATAACGCAGTTAAGCATAAGGTCAAAGAGGATTCTTCTTGAACTACAGCTTCTACATATTGAACAGATCCAGAATGTTGTTGTAATTATGACAAGTGTTAGGTATAGGTTCATTAAGTTTATAAGAAACAATTCTTATGAATTTAAGTTGTACGCTTGCAAGAATATTTATGAGGTATTGCTGTGAAGGATTCCAAATTTGTGAACCATATTCAAGGTGAGATAAAGCTAGAGTGTAGTATAATAATTTTGAAGCAGCTGGGTTTTAAAAATCAGCATAGTGTTAGCAACAGTAGTAAATGTGGTCAGCAAAGGATAAAGAGGTCGAAAAAATTACTTCTAAATCTGTAATGGAATCCTTACATGATTAAACCGTGCAATTAATGGCACAGGAAAAATTGAGAATCTTATTGTTACACGTAAATCGAGCAACATAACATTTGATGACGTTAAAATATGATATATGAGCAACACTCCAAGTATATACCCGATTCAAGCAGTTCCGGATTCGTAAAGTGTCTTTAAAGGAAGCCTGTTAAGGTATGATTTGTTGTATCAAAGGAACGTTGAAAATCAGTGTATATGGTGCCGACCTAGAAACCACAATCTAGTACACGCGTTAAGTAATTATGATATCAGAAGAGGTTCGTGATCGTAAATTTACCAGCTATAAAGCCATGCAGTTGTCCAATAATGCAGTTTTTAACTATAGCGGTTATTTTATCCACTACAATACCTTTAAAAAAGTTTGGTATCACGTTGAGCCCACAGATTGACCTACAGGTGGAAATATTTTCGTTATCACTGACATTCTTAATTCGCAGTCTTTTTGAGGTAGATGATCTGTCTGTCGACTCCGGCATCTCCTCTAACGCTGGTGGTGTTGCATCGGGGCTGGATGGTGCGGACACACATCCTAGCAGGAATGCAATACTCCGGATGTTCGTGGCTGTTGAAGTCTTCTTTGTGACAGCCATCGTCTTCGACATTGCTTTCGTTTTAGTTGCGCCAACTAAAACCTGGGAGGTTGGTGGAGGCGGTTTGCCCGATAGGAATATGCCGAACTATTCCATCTCTGTAATGTAGACAGGAACGATGGTCGCTCGTCCTGCGCCAGTTTCCTTCGTTGCACGGGCGGCATCACTCGTAACGGTTGGGTAGCTGATGGAGGTCGTAACCATCCGCGAGGAACTCTCCTGAACTCAGCAGGGAAGAGGTGTTCCATACCATGATGTTTCTCATATTGACCGCTATAGTATCGTAACACAAGCTATGACTGACGTTAAAGCGTTTATTGTTGATTTTAAAATTTAAAATCAAAGCTACGTATGTTTTGTGGAGGGACTAACTTAGTTTTGAAGATCAAAGCTGATAAAATCGTCAGCAGCGATATCAGATGCTTCATCCGTCCAAACTCGATAGATTCCAACGGCTCCACTTCCTTGTTCGGAAATGCGTATTTTAACCCTTTCGTTACGGCAGTCCGCTCCGCCGAAGTGATCTCAATGAATGGGCAGCCACGCGGGAAAGTGTACATATTGCACGTTGGTAGTCTTTGGTGAACACTAAAACGTCGTTCAACACTACCTTGAAATTCTCTTATATGTTCACTTTTCTAAGAGCTACTTAACAACTGTTTCGTCATATTATATGTTTCCTGTCCCGCGCGGCCACCCTACCTTTGTGCTTTGGCTCCACCCCTGGAGTCCCCTCGGTGGAAGCGGGGACCCCGGCTGCGCCAACGATCTTTCTGGGGCGCAGCCCCGCTCTCCTCTTCACGGGCTCGGGCGGAAGTGAAGTCGTTCGAGTCCTCCTCCTTGGGGTGGAGCGGTCTGCGGCCGGTGGTGATGCCTCACCTCCGGCGGCCGGTGACTTGGAGGGGGACGGTCCTAGGGTGGTCCCCCTCCTCCTCTTCTTCGGGGCAGCCTCGTGAGGTTCTGATGCAGCCCTCCTCGCCCGCGCCCTGGTAACGGGCGGGGGCGGCCGGTGGGGAGATGTTAAGCCCCACCGGTGACCTCCCGGTTAACAGAGCTGCCCCTAGGTAGATGTTGCTCGTAACTACGGCCGCCGTGGAGATGGGCCCGCCGCAGACCGTCGTCGTCGTTGTCGTGGCTGTTGTTAGACCAGCCGAGCCGCTGCACGACGGCGTTGTTGTCGTTGCCGTCGTCACCGTCGTTTAGGCGGGGGGTGGGGGGCGGCACAGGTGACAGGTACCCCCCGGGGGGATGGCGTGGTCGTCACATCCCCCGTCGCCTGCGCGACCACGGACGAAATGGGCAAAGCCCGGGCCGCGCGCGACACTGCAGCGGCTTCGGCCAGCACGGGAGACGGTCCTTTGGTGACCTCCGCGTAGGTGGTGGTGGAGGTCACCATCTTCGCCAGGGCTATCCTCTTCTGCAGTCCGGGTGGCGGGGAGATCTTGGCCGCTCCTTCCTTGGTCCTCTTCTGGGCGGCCTCTCCGGGTGACTTGGAGGAGCGGGGGTTCTTGGTGGTAGTGCCCCCGCTATTCTGCCCCCTCTTTTCTGCGGACCCACTGGGCCCCGCTGGCGGGGTCCGTCGACCCGCCGAGTGTCGGCTGGTGGGGACTGGCAAGGCTCCCCCTGAGGAGTTTGTTCGGTCTGCCGACGCCGTAGCTGGCGGCCGGTTCTCCGGCGTCGGCACCCTCGCTGCTGATGTTGCTGCTGCTGGGTTGGGCGGCGCCCGTCGCAGCAAGGTCGTGATGTTCAAGGTGGTGGTGGAACTCTTCTTTGTGGCGGCCGTCGCCTTGGACACCGCCGCCTTCTTCGTTTTTGCGACCACTGTCGCGGGGGCGCTGATCTTACGTGTGCGCCAACCCGCGAGGGTGGGCTGGGAGGATCGCTCGGCAGGAGCGTGTCGATTATCTCCGCCTCAGTTGTATAAACTGGGACTGAGATTCGCCTCTCGGCCACCGGTTCCTGGCTCGTGGGGGTGGCACCCGTGGGAGGGGTCGGGCGGGTAACCGCGACACTGGCCACCCCGACGTCTCCGTGACTGTCGGCGAAGTGCTTCTTCACCTTCTTCAGCGCATATGCGCTGTCGTCGGTGAATCCGCAAGCCTCGCAAACAAACTGGCGTACTGCGCCAGGGTGGTGGAGCCTAAGGTGTTTCCCTAGGTCCTCGTGCCGCAGGTACACGCCCACGCCCTTTTTTAATACAGCCCTACTGTTGAAACAGTAGGGGCAATCAAACTGTGGCGGGAACGGAAATTTTATTACTACCACATTGGTGGTATTAGCCGCCATGGTGGAACCTCGCGAGTCCGGAACCGGTGTTCTATTTTCTACTTTATTAATTTTAAAATACTAGCGCTGGGTGTATCAAAAGGGATACACCCAGATAGTCAATAATTAAAAGGCGATAAATAAATAAATAAATATATATAATAAATAAATAAAATGGTATCCGCTCTTATCCTAGGCTAAAACTTTATTTTTTTGCTCCCCGCGGTAATTACACAAATAACGATATAAAATAACACACACAGGAGTGTCGGGGTCGCCGCGAAATAAAACAAAGGAATAAATAAATAAACAGAAGAAATCGATAAATAATTTAATTCAATACAGGGTAACGGAATGGGTCGGTGGGTAAAATATATAATTTAATATGAGTGATACAGAAATAAATAATTGGATAAATAAATAGATAAATGTATAACAATAAATAAATAAATAGAATAAGATATATAACGGTCAGATAGATAAAATTTAAAATAGCCCGACCTATCTACTGCGCCCCGACCGACGCACACACACACACACACACACGCACACACGAAAATAGTGACAGCTAGCGCGCGAGGGGCTAGCTGCTTCTCCCGCCTCGCGAGTGCCGGCTGTCCCCGTTGCCAGGGATGAGCCGCCACTTAAAAAGAAAAACGAACGAGTAGAAAACACATAAAATTCACACGGGAATAACTTCCCGGAATTCGGTCTGCCTGTGTCGGTCCCGGGTGGATTGGTGGGACGGTGCCCTTCGTCCTCCACCTCCACCTCCACGTGGCCGTTGAGCGGTGGGCCGCTGGACGCTGGTTTCTCCCGGATTTTTTGGTTTATACTCGAGGTGCACCAACCTCCCTTGGTCGTCCCATCTGAGGACGTACCGGCCGGTGGCCACCGTCCACCGGTACTTTCCTCCCGCCCTCACTACCCGGCGGGGGATTTTCAGCACTTCGGTCCCCACATCGAGGACCACCACCTCGGGGCCCATCGTGACTGGCGATGGCCCTTCTGTCTGAAGGTTTTCTGGGGTCACCCGTTCATGTTCGGCCGGCGCCTCCATTTCGACTTCTGGTATGTCGAGGTTCACAGTGGTACCTCTACCGAAGTTGTTGGCTATTGCAGCCTCTAATTCCTCTAAAGCTTGTTCACAGTCTGACATCTTCACTGTATACTGACTGTTTTTCAAAATTTTCGGTGGCACTCGCTTTTTTCGCGAGGGCGCTTTTCAGTTGGTGCGAGAGAGAAGGATTTTCGGATATCCCTACTCTTCTCCTCGGACCTCTGGGAGCGGGTGCCAAGGTTTTCGTTACCGTTGGTATTAAACCTCAACGTGTAACCTTTCTTCTTCTTGTTTATTTACCCATTGCTCCTACCGAAAATTTTTAATATTCCTACGTCCCAACAGTATTATTATTCGATACCGTTGGAGACGTTTCCACAGGCAATATACACAACCTTGTAATCGGTCGTGTATATGTGGATTTAGCGGTACGCACTTTTACCACACGTACGTTCCCGTCTTTACCAGGGTATACTTCCTCGACCCTTCCCATCTCCCACTGGTTTGGTGGTAGGAGAGGATTTTGAAGGAGTACGAGTTCTCCTGGCTTTACCTGTGGTTGAGCGGAAGGCCATTTGTAGCGTTTCTGGAGGTGGGTGAGATAATCTCGTACCCAATGTCTCCAGAGCTGCTCGTGGAACTTTTGAATCGCCCTCCACCGCGTCAGCCGCGCGATGGGCACAGTTTCCACGGATGGCACCGGCAGCGCATTCAAAGGGCCATTGGTCAGGAAGTGACCCGGAGTGAGTGGTGCACAGTCACCCGGGTTATCAGTCAGGGGCCCGATCGGGCGAGAATTTAAACTCGCCTCGATCTTGCATAGTAATGTATGCATTTCTTCCCCTGTCGGAGTGAATTCTCCGAGTATGCGTTTCAGGCGATGCTTCACCGATTTCACGCCTGCTTCCTGCATTCCGCCAAAATGCGGGGCGCTAGGTGGGTATAAATTTCCACTCTATACCCAATGAGCCACATCTTTCTCTCATTTCTTCCGAGGTATATACATTTTTAAAGTTCTCTCGGAGCTCTCGATCTGCACCGACAAAGTTCGAGCCATTGTCGCTGAACATGCACGATGGGACTCCCCGACGTGCGATGAAACGATCTAAAGCTGCCAGAAATGCGCTCGTCGTGTAATCATGGACGAGCTCGATGTGGATCGCCCTTGTAGCGTAGCAGACGAACACCGCAATATACGCTTTATGGGCAGTTTTTCCTCTCTCTGCGGAGTCGCGGACACGATAAGGTCCCGCATAATCTACGTCGCAATTTGAGAAAGCTCTGACCGGACGCGCTCGTTGCGGAATCAGATCATGCATAATCTGCTTGGAAGTTTTCCCCTTCCATTTTATGCAGCGTATGCAATTTTTGATTATCGTTCGAGCTGCATTACGACAGCCGACGATCCAGTAATTTTGTCGTACGGTATGAATGGTCAATTGCAATCCTCCGTGCAACGTATCAACGTGGCACTGCCGAATAATTAGTGACGACACGTAATGTTTCGGCAGGATGATTGGATGTTTTGTTTTCCATTCTAATACCGCGTTCTCAAGACTTCCTCCTACTCTCAACACCCCTTTTTCATTGAGAAAGGGGTTCAAGTTTTTTAACGGAGAGGCTGATGGAATTCCCCGTTTGTTAACCAAACACCGGTACTCTTCCTTGTAGTGCGAGAGTTGCAAGTGTTGCAAGTGTCGAGCGACTCCCTCCGTTGCCTCTTGCAATTCGAACGCACTTAGTGCGTCATTGGCTTTAGACCGTTGTTCACTTTTCGTACGCCTTCGTATTCTGAGGCAATACGCGGTTACTCTTTGTAATCGTCTCCAGGAGTGGAATCGAAGCAGTACGTCGCATTCTTTCACTGGAGTGATTGTGAGGGCCTGTGTTACACGTTTTCCCTCGTCGGTCTGGATCGAAGCAGGGACTGGTGGCCAGTTTGCTTCTGATAATCTTAACCAATGTGGTCCAGACTTTCAGAGGTCGAATTGGAGGAACTCTGCTGCGCCCAATCCTCGGGAATTTAAGTCTGCAGGATTAGAGCGGGACGGCACGTATCGCCACTCCGCATGCGGCAAGATCGTTTGGATTTTCGACACGATTTGCTATCGCAATTTTCCAATTTGATGGATGCTTTTTCAACCATGCTAGGACTATTGTGAAGTCTGTCCAGCAAAAAACCCGCTTTACATTGATAGAAAGCGATTGTTGTACGTGCTTTAGCAACTCCACAGGAAGCGCCGCTCCATTCAATTCGAGCACCGGAATTGAAAGAGTTTTGATCGGTGCAACTCGTGATTTGGCCATCAACAAAGACGGATACACTTCCTTGTCGTTTGTCGTTACTCTTACGTAAACGGCAGCCGTGTATCTTGCAAGCGAGGCGTCACAAAATCCGTGTAATTCTACGGATTCCGTATCTGCGCCGTGCTTTACCCATCTTGGAATTCTCAGTTCTCTGAGTTTGCTCCAGTCCTCACAAAACGCGTTCCACGTTTTGTGGGTGTCCGCTGATACTTGCTCGTCCCATTGAATTTTTTCAAGCCATTGGGACTGCATCAGTATTTTTGCGCGTATCACAATCGGGGATAGCCAACCGAGAGGATCAAAAAGCTTCGCGATCTCCGAAAAAAATACTCGTTTCGTGATCCGACTCGGGTCCTAGTACTGGCATGCCGGCTCGACAGCTCAAGCTACCAAAAAAAAGATTTAGTTCCCTTTTTATTGTAGTTATTCAAATTCATACATATATACTTTATTATTCAAGGGAGACACTCATACCTGAGGTAGGTAGCACCGTTGTAGAGTTGATTCCAGAGTGTCTGTTTGTAAAATGTGTGTATTAGTCCACAGACATAGTCACATATAAAATCTTGTTTCAGCCCGCAGGCAGTCAATGTATAAAACTTTCTTTTTGGTCCGCAGGCAGCCAGTCTTTAAAATTCATAAGCCAGTGAACAGTCTCCATAATAAAATTCATTTTAGCCAAAAGGCAGTCAATTGTAAAACAATAAATAAATAACTTATAACGATCACATAATGTGATCGTAGTCAATAAATGCATTTGCCATTTCAATCGATGAACGTAGGGTTATCATCGCTACTGTTAAGGCCTCTGCCGCACTTAAGCCAAGCATTTTTAGGCTTTTCAGTGTTCTGTACGGCAAGGCTCCTCTCGCTCCGACGACAATTGGGATTACTTCTGTTTGGCGGCAATTCAATTTTATTTTCACGAATTTAGCGGTCTCCTTATACTTCTGAGCCTTTTCTCTGAAAGCCTTATGAAGGCTTTCTTTGTCTTCGTATCTGACGGTGACATCCAGTATTATCAGCCTTTCCTGGTCTTTTATGACCAGATCTGGCTTCGTGATGTCACCAATAACTTTTATAATAGGCTCTTTAAAGACCGCGCACCGCTTCGACACCTTCTCCTCTATAAAATCAACTATTTCGTTGTGTCGTTTAATTCTTGCAGCCTTGGCATGCAGGCAATTTCCCAACACATGCCCCAATGTCTCGGGTTGCATTTTGCACCTTCAGCATATTACATCAGCATCTTTTGTTGCCCTATTAAGGACAACTTTCGTGCCGAAGGTGTTAGTTCGTAATTTTAATGCGTCTAGATACCTAGACGGTTTCAACAGCGATGGTCGGAAGAGCCAGGCATTTCCTACTTTATCGTTGCTAAAGTAATCTACGCCCTGGCCCTGGGAGATGAGTTGTCTCCATCTGTCACAATGCCCCTAGGGGGGCAGTCTCTGTGGCTGTCCCCTACCACAATACAACCCAAGATTAAACTTCCTTACACAGGCACGTGGAGAGTCAAGCTGTAGTCTTCGATCCTCGGGCGAGTGATCCGATGAAAAGGTGACACCGGCGGTTGTTCCAGGTCCAGAACCGAGGCGGTTTCGTTGGAAAGGAGTTTCGGAGTCCTCTTCCCCAGTGTGGGAGGGGGACGGGAGGTATAAGCAAAAAAGCTGAAGGTACTCCTTCCACCCAGTGGGGTGGCCGATACACCAGATGTCACAATGCCCCTTTCGAAGTCTTACGCGGGCCGCTTCAACCTCGTCAGGTGTCGCTGGCCAATTTATGCTCACTGATCTGGCATATTTATTCACAACCTCTTCCTGCTGTTTTAATGCCTCCCTCACGGCCATATCGTTGTTAGACATCATCGCTAAACTATTCTTTAGTTTAGCGATTCGGACGATGTCTGTTAATTTCTGTATCACTAGACCACCGTTCAGTTTTTCAGTGTATAAAATCCCATTCGTTGTAGATGGATGTAGGTGTAACGTTTCTTTTATTATTTGCTTTATTTCATGGTCTATGGTTTGTAAGAGGTTTAAGACCAGAGGGTTCGCCACAAGCCTATGAATATACTTTGGAAGTAAGTGAATCCTGATGAGGTTTACTTTTTGATGGGGTTTGAGCCCCATCTTCTATATGCTTCGTACTGCTCGCATTATATCATGTATTTCGGTCCGCTGTAAGCCTCTCCAGAGGTCTATGGTTACACCCAGGCAACCTATTACATCCCCAGGCTGCATTGTAGGAATAGAGTTTCTTTATTGATCCGCCGCCTGAGGTCTCTCATGATCCAAGTTTTGTTCTTAGGGACGATCTGGAATGTGGCACACTTATTGCTTTGTAATTTCATGCCCAATTCATTTAGGTATTTATTTAGCCGCCGAATTTGTGTGTTAGCAACTTCTTCGTCGGCGGCTAGTAAAACCAGATCGTCCGCAAAAGCCAATATGGAGACTTTCTCTTCTCTAACCTCGACGCCCTCCGTCGTCTTGTCAATAGACTCGATTATCGAGTCAAATATGGTATTAAATAAAAGAGGTGACAGCGGGTCTCCCTGATTGACACCTCTCTTCTATTGAATTTAGATGTCCTCGGGGTTAGTTCTTATCCTCGTGAGACATCCGCTATACATATTTACTATGTATTCTGCCACAGTTTTGTAGACACCCTTTGCTACAAGTGCTTCATTAATGGCTTTATGGGGGACGGTAATAAAGGCCTTTGAGATGTCGATTATATTCTATATCGCGATATTATGCTTACACCCGTCTTCACGGGTGAAGCCTTTTTGTCTTTTATTATTTCTGATAATATTACGTAGCCTGCTGTCTAACATTGATGAGAACAGCCCACCTATTAGAGAGCCAATGGTGATCGGCCTCCAGTTCGCCACATCTTTCACACTCTTCCCAGGTTTGGGAATGAGTGTTGTTCTATTCAGTCTCCATTGTTTTGTTATATGCTAGAAATCGCAAAAATTTATGTTGAGTCCTTT
>JAOPTO010000093.1:0-28275 GCA_033822845.1 Tetrapedia diversipes | reverse complement strand
GGCGGGTGGTTGTGTTTAACGATCACTCCCTGTTTTTCTCCTTCACGCAACTCCCTGGTTGATCCTGCCAGTAGTCATATGCTTGTCTCAAAGATTAAGCCATGCATGTCTAAGTACATACCGAATTAAGGTGAAACCGCGAATGGCTCATTAAATCAGTTACGGTTTCTTAGATTGTACCCACATTTACTTGGATAACTGTGGTAATTCTAGAGCTAATACATGCAAACTAGAATTCCGACCAGAGATGGAAGGAATGCTTTTATTAGATCAAAACCAATCGGTGGCGGACGGTTCGTCCGTTCGTCCATCGTTTGCTTTGGTGACTCTGAATAACTTTGTGCTGATCGCATGGTCATTTAGAACCGGCGACGAATCTTTCAAATGTCTGACTTATCAACTGTCGATGGTAGGTTCTGCGCCTACCATGTTTATAACGGGTAACGGGGAATCAGGGTTCGATTCCGGAGAGGGAGCCTGAGAAACAGCTACCACATCCAAGGAAGGCAGCAGGCGCGCCAATTACCCACTCCCGGCACGGGGAGGTAGTGACGAAAAATAACGATACGGGACTCATCCGAGGCCCCGTAATCGGAATGAGTACACTTTAAATCCTTTAACGAGGACCAATTGGAGGGCAAGTCTGGTGCCAGCAGCCGCGGTAATTCCAGCTCCAATAGCGTATATTAAAGTTGTTGCGGTTAAAAAGCTCGTAGTTGAATCTGTGTGTCACAGTGTCGGTTCACCGCTCGCGGTGTTTAACTGGCATTATGTGGTACGTCCTACCGGTGGGCTTAGCTCCTCGCGGGCGGTCCAATTGATTACCCATCGCGGTGCTCTTCACTGAGTGTCGAGGTGGGCCGGTACGTTTACTTTGAACAAATTAAAGTGCTCAAAGCAGGCTACCTTCGCCTGAATACTGTGTGCATAGAATAATGGAATAGGACCTCGGTTCTATTTTGTTGGTTTTCGGAACCCCGAGGTAATGATTAATAGGGACAGATGGGGGCATTCGTATTGCGGCGTTAGAGGTGAAATTCTTGGATCGTCGCAAGACGGACTAAAGCGAAAGCATTTGCCAAAAATGTTTTCATTAATCAAGAACGAAAGTTAGAGGGTCGAAGGCGATCAGATACCGCCCTAGTTCTAACCATAAACGATGCCAGCTAGCGATCCGCCGATGTTCCTCCGATGACTCGGCGGGCAGCTTCCGGGAAACCAAAGCTTTTGGGTTCCGGGGGAAGTATGGTTGCAAAGCTGAAACTTTAAGGAATTGACGGAAGGGCACCACCAGGAGTGGAGCCTGCGGCTTAATTTGACTCAACACGGGAAACCTCACCAGGCCCAGACACCGGAAGGATTGACAGATTGATAGCTCTTTCTTGATTCGGTGGGTGGTGGTGCATGGCCGTTCTTAGTTGGTGGAGCGATTTGTCTGGTTAATTCCGATAACGAACGAGACTCTAGCCTGCTAAATAGACGTACCTTATGGTATCTCGAAGGCCCCGGCTTCGGTCGGTGGGTTTTTACTACCAACGTACAAACAAATCTTCTTAGAGGGACAGGCGGCTTCTAGCCGCACGAGATTGAGCAATAACAGGTCTGTGATGCCCTTAGATGTTCTGGGCCGCACGCGCGCTACACTGAAGGAATCAGTGTGTTTTCCCTGACCGAAAGGCCCGGGTAACCCGCTGAACCTCCTTCGTGCTAGGGATTGGGGCTTGCAATTATTCCCCATGAACGAGGAATTCCTAGTAAGCGCGAGTCATAAGCTCGCGTTGATTACGTCCCTGCCCTTTGTGCACACCGCCCGTCGCTACTACCGATTGAATGATTTAGTGAGGTCTTCAGACTGGTGCGCGGCCAATGTCTCGGCATTGCCGATGTTGCCGGGAAGATGACCAAACTTGATTATTTAGAGGAAGTAAAAGTCGTAACAAAGTTTCCGTAGGTGAACCTGCGGAAGGATCATTAACGAATAAAAATGTGTAACAATAAAAAACACATTATAAATAAAATTAAGCGTAACTATGACTGCGAATGGATCGATAAAAACAGATACCAAAACCAAAAACAGATACCAAAACTAAATTATTCGAACGCCAAAATATCGACGAGAAAGACGGCTTACGTGTAGGAGGCTCGCCCTCCCGTCCGTTCACTCAGTTGATAGAATGAAAGTCATCCAGGCAAGTGACTATAAAATAACCTGTCGGAAAAGAGAGGCACCCACTGGGCTCTCGGTGGTCGTTTGTCCTCTGTCTCTCTCGATTTCGGGATGTAAAACGGCATAAGGCGATGATGCATCGAAGGGGAGTACAGAAATGAAAGAGCGCTTGCGTGAGGTCGTAAACAAAAGGACCCGCCGCTCTTTGGAATTATATATATATATATATAATTGGTGGCTGTGGGTGTGTTGTCGAAATAACTGAAAAACACACGATAATATATATATGATGCGTCTGCTGTCTATTCATGAGCAAAAGTACAAATCAAACGAAAGTCACAAATAATTAAAAGAAGAAAAGGGGCGCTTGCGTGAGGTCGTAACAGAAGACCCGCCGCCTTACTTTTCACTTTATATAATATGATATTAACGATATACACCGAATATGAAATAACGAATCGGCATCCAAATAACATAAATAAATGTGTATTATCGTACGACGTCCACGTCCACGTCCACGTCCATATAATATAAATGAATGTCACACATCCTTGGTTAGGGCGTATATGAGAATAACAGCGACCACATATTATATATAAATGTAATATAAAGAAACACACGAAACGGCACACCCCACGCTCATAAGTAATACAAAGAATGAATGACGCCGAAATATGTCGAAAAATTCCCCGTGTCGGAGAGACATGGCAATGCTGGTCAACGAGATCCGGCTTTGGCGAGTGCATCTTTTCCAGTATCTATTCTATACGGGAGGCGAAGGAGAGTGAAGAAATGGATTGTTACTCCGTTGGGATTGAACAACGAAGCCGCCGGAAGCATAAAGATTTCACGGTGTGACGCTTCATACCCATCGCGGGAACAACAATAATTACCTCCTGAGCGGTTGCGCCCGAGGATATATACGTGTCCAAAACGGATGGATCCCACACGATGTGTTTGCATACGTGGGGATCATCGTCGGGTAACCTGGAACCGCAATGAAATGCAAAGCTGCACAGATTTTTGTGTCCGTTTACATTCGACCCTGACCGTAGTACTCGTTCGGAGAGGACGAATCTTTTGGTACGACAGCAGCGTTACCCTCGTTGTCGAGAGTCTTGACACCCACGTCGTTGCGAGATCGAACAATTTTACTCGCAACGAATCGATGGGATGAAATGGACCGCTTCGAGGCGCGTTTGTCGGGCCCTTAAGCCAATTGTTTTCGATCCTATCGACACATTACTATGTAATGCTACCCGAGCGGGGAAACGGTGGGTCATCTCGAGTAGAGTGTTTACATTCCACCCTGACCGTGTAGTACTCGTTCGGAGAGGACGAATCTTTTGGTACGCCAGCAGCGTTACCCTCGTTGTCGAGAGTCTTGACGCCCACGTCGTTGCGAGATCGAACAATTTTACTCGCAACGAATCGATGGGATTAAATGGACCGCTTCGAGGCGCGTTTGTCGGGCCCCTAAGCCAATTGTTTTCGATCCTATCGACAACATTACTATGTAATGCTACCCGAGCGGGGAAACGGTGGGTCATCTCGAGTAGAGAGTGTTTACATTCCACCCTGACCGTGTAGTACTCGTTCGGAGAGGACGAATCTTTTGGTACGCCAGCAGCGTCACCCTCTTTGTCGAGAGTCTTGACACCCACGTCGTTGCGAGATCGAACAATTTTACTCTCAACGAATCGATGGGATGAAATGGACCGCTTCGAGGCACGTTTGTCGGGCTCCTACGACAATTGTTTTCGATCCTATCGACACATTACTATGTAATGCTACCCGAGCGGGGAAACGGTGGGTAATCTCGAGTAGAGTGTTTACATTCCACCCTGACCGTGTAGTACTCGTTCGGAGAGGACGAATATTTTGGTACGCCAGCAGCGTTACCCTCGTTGTCGAGAGTCTTGACGCCCACGTCGTTGCGAGATCGAACAATTTTACTCGCAACGAATCGATGGGATGAAATGGACCGCTTCGAGGCGCGTTTGTCGGGCCCCTATGCCAATTGTTTTCGATCCTATCGACACATTACTTCGTAATGCCACCCGAACGAGGAAACGATGGGTCATCTCGAGTAGAGTAGTGCCGATCCGTTTCTAAGTAGTGTTTGTTTATTTATTTCGTTCAGAGAGGGACCACGCTCACTGTGTTTCGTCGGTTGCCGTTAAGGGGCACCACCCTCCGTTGTCGTGAGTCTTGACACCCACGTCGTTGCGAGATCGAACAATTTTACTCTCAACGAATCGATGGGATGAAATGGACCGCTTCGCGAGGTATGTGCCCCTGTTGTTGCGTCCGATCGTCACGCTTGCTGCGGTCCCTATCGACTTTTTGACATTCACCTGAACGAAAAATATATAAATATAACGAAAACGAAAAAAAAAACGGGTTAACGGGCTACACAGGACTCGAGCCTCGACCCTGTTACTCCCTAAATTGGTAGCCCACCGCCGTTGAAACAAGCGGGTGTTAATTTCGTTCAGAGAGTAACCTTCGCCCGGTTGCCGTTAAGCACTCCTCCTAGTCGTCGTGAGTCGGACACCCACGTCGTTGCGAGATCGAACAAGTTTACTGGCAACGAATCGATGGGACGAAAGACCGCTTCTGGAAGGTTGTGCCGAGGTTTATTAACACGGGATCGTCGGTTACTATCGATTCTCACCTGAACGAACCACCCCGGGAACAACGAGCGTGAGAGAGGTGAAATGAATGGGAGAAACTGATGACGGTTGGGAGACGGACATGCTTGCAAGCGTTTTGCAATTTGGTTCCTGGGAGGTCGTTAAATTAAACACGATGAATCCAGTTATCGGGGCAATCCCCGTCGTTTTCTTCGTGTTGCGACGATCTCCTCGAGGTTGTTGATTTTTCATTAAACGTGCTTTGCGCCCGATCGTCGGATCAACGTGTGCTGGTGTTCCACGTTTACGTGACCCACCCACGATCCGACGAACAAACATCCGGGACACAATATTGTGTCGTCGATCGATCGTCGCATATAACGGACGTAAAAAATCCGTTGCGACGCGGCGACTAGCCCGCCTCTCCTTCATGGAGTTGCGTCGGGATCTCGGCTTCTTTTGAACCGAGTATTTAGACCAATGAACGAAATACAATATTATACGATTACCCTGAACGGTGGATCACTTGGCTCGTGGGTCGATGAAGAACGCAGCTAATTGCGCGTCAACGTGTGAACTGCAGAACACATGAACATCGACATTTCGAACGCACATTGCGGTCCACGGATACAATTCCTGGACCACGCCTGGCTGAGGGTCGTTTACGTAACCTATATACTGCTTGCGTTGCGTTTTGCTTTCTCCTTCATGTTTCACCTCTGCGAGAACGATACGATAATACCCCGTCGTCGGTCGGTCCCCTTGTCGAATGGGGGGACTCGTTTCCGAGTCGGGAGGGATGTTCTCGTTAGAGAGATCGAGATTATCTCGATATAATCGGAGGAGATGCATGCGTATACGTACGAGCGATCGTTGAACGTTCGTCGGCGTTCGTCGCGGAGGTGTGTGCCTCCTTAAAAGACTTTGACCCCCGGATCGTACGCGCGTGCGCGTGCGGCGCCGAGTGTGTGGGATGTATTTATTCACGGAGGGAAACCTTTCGGGCGAACCTGCGAGAGTGCTGAAATGGCGTCGTGAGTCGTCGGTTCGATTTTTGTTCTAAAGATCTTACTTTGACGACCGCCCATTGTTAAAGCACCGCTTCGTCCGTACTTGTCAGGTTTCTATTGTTGTTTTTTTTACCCGTGTTAAATACAAACAGTAACCCCCACGGCATCCGCCACTCGCTCGATCCGAGAGGTGTCGTCAAGTCGTTTGGAGCACACCAAAATTACATATACCCGCGCCCCCGACGTCGTTTGAAATGAAACGACTGAGAGTCACAGAAAGAGAACGAGCGACGTAAATAAGATGGGAAAGAGAGGAAGAGGTACAAGAGACTCGGTGTGCGTGTGTATTGTACGCTGCCATTTTGACTTTTCTTACCCCGATCGACGACGGGTTACGATTATTCGTTAAAAGAGCCCCAGGGAAGAGAGGAGAATATCTTTTCCCCTTTGGCGCGGCTATGTTCGAATAAATCAAAGACTCGTCGATAACGGTCGGGAGTTGGCAGCAGCTGCATCCACGCTCTGTGTTGGTCACCCCATGCCATTTTCGTTGTCGATCGCGAGAGACCGCGCAACCAGAAGCCGGTCGTCCAGTCCCTGGAAAGAGAAAAAGAAGCTTGTCTATCTCCACTTGCGTGCGTTCTGTTTTTTGTCCCTTTTACGTTCTCTCGTACATATAAAAAGAGTTTGAGATCCGTGTTGCGCACCTCCGACTCACCCCGGCCTGGTCCTTCGTTCTGAAGGATCTAGGGTAATAATAAAGAATCGGGATGACTATGAGGAGGATCGGTGCGCCGTTTCGATGCTCTTTTTTTTATATTGTACACAGAGAGACGTTCGAGATTAAAGGGCGAAACGATATATAGGAACCGCTGGAGAATAGTTTATACCAAGCATTGCTTTTTTTTTAAATACAGGACGGACGTCAAAAATCCGGGAAATTCTTCGGTTGTCCAGCGAGCGTCTCTCCGATTCGAACCTGCGATATAAATTGGCACTATGGTGCGGTGCATAAAACTAAGAATCCATGTTTCTTGTACAAATGTCTTTTCGACTTTCGACTATACCTTCTCTCTCTTACTTCTTTTTTTTTGTCGCCACTCTCAACTGTGCGTAACTCAGGTTTTTTTTTATTGTTGTTGTTACGCACACAATAAAAATACACGTATATGACGACCTCAGAGTAGGCGAGATTACCCGCTGAATTTAAGCATATTACTAAGCGGAGGAAAAGAAACTAACAAGGATTTCCTTAGTAGCGGCGAGCGAACAGGAATGAGCCCAGCACTGAATCCCGCGGTTCTGCCGCTGGGAAATGTAGTGTTTGGGAGGATCCGTCTGTCCCGTGACGTCGAACCGCGTCCAAGTCCATCTTGAATGGGGCCATTTACCCATAGAGGGTGCCAGGCCCGTAGCGACCGGTACGCGTTTTCGGGAGGATCTCTCCTTAGAGTCGGGTTGCTTGAGAGTGCAACCCTAAGTGGGTGGTAAACTCCATCTAAGGCTAAATACGACCACGAGACCGATAGCGAACAAGTACCGTGAGGGAAAGTTGAAAAGAACTTTGAAGAGAGAGTTCAAGAGTACGTGAAACCGTTCAGGGGTAAACCTGAGAAACCCAAAAGATCGAATGGGGAGATTCATCGTCAACGGCGCTGGCTCCCGTCGGTGCGCGATGCCCCGAATGGACCTTCGTGGTTCCACGGCGAGGGCACACCACCTTCGGCTTGAATGTTCCGGTGCTGTAGTCGTGCACTTCTCCCCTAGTAGAACGTCGCGACCCGTTGCGTGTCGGTCTACGGCCCGAGAGGGCGCCTGTTTCGTCGCCATGCGCGCACGCGACAGACCCTCGGTCGCCCGACCGGCTGCACGACGGTACTCGCACGGTATCGGGCCGCAACCAATCCATTCTCGAATGTGTGTGCGTCAGGCCCGCCGCAAGCTAGATCAGCTTCAACCCGGAGGTACGGACCTGGTGCCGTCCCCGGGCATGACCAGCTGTTGGCAGGCGGTGTCCTTGGACTGGCCAAGCTCTGAATTACCGGTCGGCGACGCTACTGCTTTGGGTACTCTCAGGACCCGTCTTGAAACACGGACCAAGGAGTCTAACATGTGCGCGAGTCATTGGGATGCATAAACCTAAAGGCGAAATGAAAGTGAAGGTCGGCCTAAGCGTCGACCGAGGGAGGATGGGCACCGTTACGATGGTGCCCCGCACTCCCGGGGCGTCTCGTTCTCATTACGAGAAGAGGCGCACCCAGAGCGTACACGTTGGGACCCGAAAGATGGTGAACTATGCCTGGTCAGGACGAAGTCAGGGGAAACCCTGATGGAGGTCCGTAGCGATTCTGACGTGCAAATCGATCGTCGGAACTGGGTATAGGGGCGAAAGACTAATCGAACCATCTAGTAGCTGGTTCCCTCCGAAGTTTCCCTCAGGATAGCTGGCACTCGTTTCGAACGCTGACGAGTCTCATCTGGTAAAGCGAATGATTAGAGGCATTGGGGCCGAAACGACCTCAACCTATTCTCAAACTTTAAATGGGTGAGATCTCTGGCTTGCTTGGATCAATGAAGCCACGAGATCTTGGATCAGAGTGCCAAGTGGGCCAATTTTGGTAAGCAGAACTGGCGCTGTGGGATGAACCAAACGCAGAGTTAAGGCGCCTAAGTCGACGCTTATGGGATACCATGAAAGGCGTTGGTTGCTTAAGACAGCAGGACGGTGGCCATGGAAGTCGGAATCCGCTAAGGAGTGTGTAACAACTCACCTGCCGAAGCAACTAGCCCTGAAAATGGATGGCGCTGAAGCGTCGCGCCTATACTCCGCCGTCAGCGGCAAGAGGGGAGTGACGTGCGTCCTTTGACCCCTCGCGGGTGTGGACCGTCCTCCATGAAGCCCTGATGAGTAGGAGGGTCGCGGCGGTGTGCGCAGAAGGGTCTGGGCGTGAGCCTGCCTGGAGCCGCCGTCGGTGCAGATCTTGGTGGTAGTAGCAAATACTCCAGCGAGACCCTGGAGGACTGATGTGGAGAAGGGTTTCGTGTGAACAGCCGTTGCACACGAGTCAGTCGATCCTAAGCCCTATGAGAAATCATATGTAGATGAGGTGTCCTAACATATGTAACACGCAAAATTTGAACGAACGAGACTATGTAAAAACACACACCCATCGGGCGAAAGGGAATCCGGTTCCTATTCCGGAACCCGGCAGCGGAACCGTATACCATTCCGGGCCCTCATAAGAGTGCTCGTCGGGGTAACCCAACATGACCTGGAGACGCCGTCGGGAGGTGCGGGGAGAGTTTTCTTTTCTGTATAAGCGTTCGAGTTCCCTGGAAACCTCTAGCAGGGAGATAGGGTTTGGAACGCGAAGAGCACCGCAGTTGCGGCGGTGTCCGCATCTTCCCCTCGGACCTTGAAAATCCAGGAGAGGGCCACGTGGAGGTGTCGCGCCGGTTCGTACCCATATCCGCAGCAGGTCTCCAAGGTAAAGAGCCTCTAGTCGATAGATTAATGTAGGTAAGGGAAGTCGGCAAATTGGATCCGTAACTTCGGAATAAGGATTGGCTCTGAGGAGCGGGGCGTGTCGGGCTTGGTCGGGAAGCGGGCTTGGCTGACGTGCCGGGCCTGGGCGAAGCTGAACGGGCAAGCGATATTTATATCGCCCCCGGGATCCGAGCTCGGTCCCGTGCCTTGGCCTCCCGCGGATCTTCCTTGCTGCGAGGCTTCCGTGGCGGCTTGCCGTCGTGGTCGCTCTCTTCGGCCGCCATTCAACGCTCAGCTCAGAACTGGCACGGACTAGGGGAATCCGACTGTCTAATTAAAACAAAGCATTGCGATGGCCCTTGCGGGTGTTGACGCAATGTGATTTCTGCCCAGTGCTCTGAATGTCAACGTGAAGAAATTCAAAAAAGCGCGGGTAAACGGCGGGAGTAACTATGACTCTCTTAAGGCGGTCGTTTGAGGTGTCGGGGCGGTTCGCCGTCCTAGTATCCGAGACCAGACCTTAAGCAGATCTAGTTTAGCAAGTGGCCACCTCTTCGTTGGTTCCCGCCACCAGTACCCCCTTCGGGGGGGAAGCTAAGATCCACCTCTGCGTCACACGGTCCTGGGGGTTGCCAGCCCTCTCGACTGTTTACAGTTGGCCCTAAAACTAAGGAAACTGCCTCGGATGAAAACGATGATTATGCCGACGGGCCCTCAGGCTCTGTCGGTCCAACTGACGCCGGCGATGGGTCGATGGGAAATGCTAAGGTCGACACCAGATCCGATTTTCGATGTAGAATGGAGGGATGCTGCAAAACATTCTCTACAACACGAGGCCGTGGAGTGCACGAGCAGCGGATGCACAAGGATTGGCATGACGAGAGACTGGCCTCGTCTATTACGAATTTGAAGGCTCCTTGGACATCGGAGGAGGCAGCTCTCCTGGCTCGCCAGGAGGCGCATCTCCTCATAGCGGGAGAGAAGTACATCAACCAGGCACTGGAACCCTACTTCCCTAATCGCACCGTAGAAGGCATTAAAGGGCAAAGAAGGAAAGCGGTGCATAAAAGTAGAGTGCAAGAGCTCGTCCAGGAGCTTGTACAATCACTGCCGCCTAATATAACACCAATGGCGTGCAATAACGATCAGCTAGAGGAGGAGGGCGACAGCCTGGTTACCAAGATCAAAGATGTGCTATCTACGTACCCACCAATCAGTGGTACTGACTTCTGTGCTGGGCACCTAAATCGCATTTGCCTGCATGCGAAGGTATGGGACACGAACACCTTATTTGAGGAAATTTCAGCCTACCTCAGAATGGTGTTCCCGGCTCCCATTGAGAGACGAAAGGAGGGGAACCACGATCTGATCCCCGTGCTTTCCAAAAGAAAGCAAAGAAGAGCCGAATACGCCCGAACACAGCGCGCGTGGAAAAGAAATCCCTGCAAATGCCTACGGGCCCTGTTGAAAGACAAAGGGTCTTCCACTACACCCGATCAACAGGTTATGACACCCTATTGGCGCGCTGTGATGACGGGTGATAGTAATAGCTCTCCCGGTATTGGAGTAAGGCGGCCTGCGATTGGCGCAATCTGGCAAGTGATCGAGCCGAAGGAAGTTCTTAAAGCAATTCCTGAAATGACCACATCACCTGGTCCTGATATGGTAACTGTGAGGCAACTAAGAGCAATGCCTCCGGGGATCCTTACGAGGATCCTCAATATATTCCTTATATGTGGGAAGTTACCGCAGTGGCTCTTAGAGTCGAGAACAACGCTTATCCCTAAAAAGGATAATGCTTCGGAACCCGGCGATTTTCGACCGATAACGGTCTCGTCGGTAATAACTAGAACATTCCATAAGGTGCTAGCTAACCGATTGCTAAAGAGCATAGCGCTGGATCCAAGACAAAGGGCATTCGTCCCGGTCGATGGATGCGCTGAGAACACATTCATATTGGACATGGTGCTTCGTCACCACAGACAGACATTCAAGCCACTATACCTGGCATCTGTCGATCTAGCCAAAGCATTTGACTCTGTTACACACCAAGCAATTATAGACACCTTAACAACTATGGGAGTCCCGAGCCAAATGGTCTCGTATGTCTCACATGTCTACGAAAACAGCCAAACTGTCTTGATGTGCGATGGGTGGAAGTCACACAAAATCCACCCAACATGTGGGGTGAAGCAGGGTGACCCCCTGTCCCCAATGCTTTTCAACATGGTGATCGATAGAATTTTCCAACAAGTACCTAAGGAGGTTGGAGTCGATGTAGCTGGAACACACTACAACCTGCTAGCCTTTGCGGATGACCTAATAATTATGGCATCAACTCCGCAGGGCCTCCAGCTCACGATCGATAAATGTACGAACCTCTTAGCGCAGTGCGGGCTTACAATTAACACCAGTAAGTCTTTTACTGTGGCGATGAGGAACGTACCACATGTCAAAAAGTCTGTGTTAGACCCTAATACCAGATTCGAATGCATGGGTCGTGCGATACCCGCTATGAGGAGACAAGATGAATGGAGGTATCTAGGCGTCCCGTTCACACCTGAGGGACGTACAACATCTGTGCCAGAGGCACAACTAAGGGAAGCCATAACTAAATTAACAAAGGCCCCTTTGAAGCCGCAACAAAGATTGTTCGCGCTAAGAGTAATGGTGCTGCCCAGCCTGCACCATATCCTCACTTTAGGCTCTACCAATTTGAGTAGGCTGAAGAAGGTTGATACCTTAGTGCGGGGAGCCGTAAGGAAGTGGCTTGCGCTCCCCCATGACGTACCCAATGCGTACATTCACGCTAAAGCGATAGATGGAGGACTTTCTATACCATCAATGAGATGGCTAATGCCTCTCAAAAGGAAGAATAGACTGGAGGCCATTGCCGCAACAGGTAAGGTCCCAGGTTCCTTCCTAGAACAAGAAATCCAGAAGTCTGTGCGGAGGCTTAAAGACGCCAATATAGAACTGGGTAGCGTCACAGACATCGAAAGGCGGTGGGCTAGATTGCTCCACAATTCAGTAGACGGAAAGGCTTTGGAGGACTCCAAAAAAGTGCCATCACAAAACCGATGGATTACCGATGGTACAAGACTTTTAACGGGCAAGGACTATTTAAATTGCGTTAAGCTACGCATAAATGCCCTTCCTACCAAATCTCGTTCAAGCCGAGGGAGACGGCAAGATAGATTGTGCAGAGCGGGATGCAACGCAATAGAAACATTGAATCACGTTTTGCAAAAATGCCACCGAACACACGGGGCTCGAATTGCCCGGCATAACGCGATTGCATCCTATTTACAACGAGCTCTGCAAAAGAAATATGAGAAGGTAGAAGCTGAGCCACTTCTAGAAACACCTGATGGGACCAGGAAGCCAGACATAGTGGCAATAAGTGGCACTACCGTGTTGGTAGTTGACGCCCAGGTCGTGAGTGAACAGGCCGACCTGGGACTGGCCCACGAAAGTAAGAAGTCTTATTATCGGGATTCATCCCATGCTGCGCTGAAGTCGAAATACTCGGCAACAGAGGTCAAATACACATCTGCAACAATCTCTTGGAGGGGTGTGTGGAGTGTGGAATCCGCAGATGAGTTGGTAAAACTTGGGGTCCTTAAGAAGGACGAATTGAAGATACTGGCAACGAGAGCGCTCGTGGGAGGATTAAGCAGCTACAGGACCTTCAACAAAACAACAGACACAAGAACTGTCTACAGGACTGGAATAGGCTAAAGCAGAAACCGGAGGCCTAGGCCAAAAATGGGTGCTACCTGCCCAAACATCTTCAGGTATAATCTTCAGGGTAACAAATGCGAGTCCCACACTACCGGCGATCGTCGCCTAGCCGGTGTGCGTAATTGCATTTTTCCCCCTTCCAAAAAAAAAAAAAAATAGCCAAATGCCTCGTCATCTAATTAGTGACGCGCATGAATGGATTAACGAGATTCCCTCTGTCCCTATCTACTATGGGGTATAAAGAAACCCATTTTAGAAATATTCTATAAGGCAGTCTATATTCCGATCGTCACATATGGGTCAGTGGTCTGGTGTAGTAAAGTATCAAATTCCGCAATTTTAAGAAACTTAAACGCGATGCAGCGTACAATACTAATGATAATTTCGAAAGTTTGCCGCACAACTTCTACGGCTGCAATGCAGGTAGTCAGTGGGTTTTTACCCATTGACTTAGAAATATTGAGATATGCGATGAGAAGAAAGATTAAAAGAAATCTACCTATCGATTGGGCTGGACTGAGGATGAACTGGGAAGATGAAGTTGTGGAAGAAAATCTTGAGGAGCATTTGGAATTAATAGATGAAAGAGCGTATGAACTATGGCAGGACAGATGGAACAATAATGAGCATGGAAAAGAGACTTATAAATTTATAAAAGATGTACAATTCGGAAAAACAAGAATATGGTTTCGACCAACAAGACTGCTGCTATATGTGATAACGGGATATGGATCCATAAATTTCTCGCTGTTTAAAAGAGGATTGATTGATTCACCTATTTGTCCTGTGTGTAAGTCGGATGAGGAGACAGTAAAGCATATTTTATTTGAATGTGAAGGATATAACCATCTTAGGTACGATATGTTGAATGACCCTGAAATAGAATTGACAATGTTAATTAGCACAGAACAAGAATATAATAGTTTAGTGAATTATGTAACACAAGTATATGAAATCAGAAATACCTACCTTTATGATCAATAGATGAGTAAGGAAGTAGAGGGCCCGCCTCCACGGGGCAGGGATGGAAACATTGGGACATAGTCCCAATGGCTAAGTGGCCCAGAAGAAGAATAATATAATGCTATGAATTAGGTTGTTTATTTTTATTTTCAATAAAATTGGAATTAGGCAGCGATGAGCTGAAGCTCCTATGCTGCATAAAAGGTAGAGAAGAGAAGAAGAAGAATGTCCCTATCTACTCCCCTCAGGGGCTGGGTTGGCCAGTGGAGGCCCCAGTACGGGCTTGACGAACCCGAGGTGCCTGAATCGTTGGCGTACCCAGGCCATGGGGTGCAAGCGCCTATTGGGTAGCGGGTCTTTTCGGAGACTCAGCCTGGAGTATGACCAGTATGACTCTAACACTGGTACCACGGGAGGTTGACTTGTTAGCCCGAGGGTCGGTGTCCCCCTCAGTCAACCAATTGGTGTTGGCCTCGTGGTGGCAGATGGTATAGCCCATATCGCGGGCGAGGGCGTGAAAACCCGGCGGGTGAGCTGCGCTCAAACAGCTCGGGCGCCAGCCTGCTCAGCTGGAAGTGGTATTAGAAAGGCCGCCCCCCTGACCAGGGTGTCTGTCAGCTTGCACTGTTCGGACGAAAAGGTAGCAGTCGAGGTGGTGCGGCTGCGCGCTGGTTGAGCGTATCTCAACCCCGCGCCCATGGGGGCCGTGTGGATTAAGGTCTAGGACTAGGTGCCGCACGTTAAATCAAAACGACGTTCTGTCCCTATCTACTAGTATCTACTATGGCGGCGACTCGTGTAAACGTCTTCAGATCGCTCCATAATTGACGCGATAAAAACGGTGTTTAAAGTGATTATTGTTTGTAAAAATTACATTCGAATTGTTGCTGTGAACAAGTTTTACTATTATCTGTGTTATTTTATAGTGTTCTAAAGTTTGTGTTGTATATCTGAATCATTTTGACGTTTGGGACATTTGTCGTTTGTGTTGAAGTTGTCACATTGCAGTAACAGGCGTATTTAAGTGTTATTAATAATTAAAGTTTGGTGTTAAGTGTTGTAGTTTTTGAGTGTTAAATAATATTTGAACATTTTGATTCCCTGTTTATAAAAGTTGTTGTAAAACAGTGTTAAAAATAACGTTAACAGTTTGTGTTGTCGCTGTCACTTCGTCTGACAGCTGACTTTTTGAGTTGTAAGAAGGAAGGTTTTGGGTGAAGAGTCGTGGCATCCCGTGTACACTATATTTTTCTGAAGATTTTAATACGTCATTTGTGAAAATCTGTGCAGTGTGACGTGAGTAATAAATATTCAAAATATTTTATTTCCTCGTCTCTTGAAGTTGGCGGTGTCATTTTGTTCACGCGTCGCTCTGCCGCGCAGCAAGGACTGCGCGCGCATAGCCTCCACCGGTGCCGTATCAAGAGGGTGCAGTACCACCGCTCGATATTCAGGGCCGTGTCGAGTGAAATTTTCGCCCCTTTTCCGAAAAATTCTCTGGCTCTCCCCGATATCTCTTTAAATCCATGTGCAGCGTATCTGTAAGAAGTAGAAGCATCTCAAACTGCTCTTCGACATATGAAGAAGCGAAAATGGACGAATCAAATGAATATTTCACTGATGATAATGTTATCCTCTCAGAGAGAGTGAAGAAAAGAAATAAGAGGAGCGATGAAGAGGAAATATACATGGAAGAAAACACAAATAAAACTAAAAAGAAATGTTTGCCAGTTTTTATGGAAAAAAAACTAAACAATGATACAATAAATGATAATGATAAAGAAATTAAGTGGATTAAAAAATTTGAAAGAAAATGCCAGAAATTAGACCTTGAAGATATTGCCGAGGATGACCTGTCCGAAATTAAAAACAAAATCTCAGCCATGACCAAATTTATAATCCAACTTAATGAACAAAATAAAAAGTTACAAAATAAACAAGAGGAGCCTGACAATACTGAAAATAAATTAAAAAGACTTGAAGAAGCAATACGAGACGCCACAAAATGCATAAATAAATTTAATACAGAATCGAAAAAACCAATCACATATGCAGACAAATTAAAAGCACCAATAATAGTTAAACCTGATCCCCCCGCAAACAAAACTACAAGATATGTCGCGACAATATACCCAAGCAGTGGAAGTGATATTAAAAACAGTGAAACAACGAAAACTAAATTAATGCAAAACATAGCACCAATAAAAGAGAAACTAAAAATTCAAGGTGTAAGAAAAATAGCAAACAATGGAATTCTTGTACAGACCAAAACTAAGGAAGATTTAGAACGCGTAATAAACAATGAAAAATTACAAGCCGCAGGATTAGTAACGGGTAAACCAACTAAAAAGGGACCAAAACTCATCATCTACGACGTACCAATTGAAATTAACGAAAAGGAACTCCTCTCAGCAATCAGACAACAAAATCTAGATAATATACCTAAAGCCAAATTCCAAGAAGAAGTCAAAATTTCGCACAAGACAGGAAATAGAAACTCAGACAAAGCCAATGTCGTCATAGAAGTGTCTCCAAATGTCAGGCAAATACTACTCAAGCAAGATAGAATTTATATAGACTGGCTGGCACTAAGAATCCGCGACTATCTTGTGGTTAGTAGATGCTTCAGATGTCAATCATTTGGACATATATCCAAGTATTGCAAGGCTGCCAAAGAAACTTGCGGATATTGCGGCAGTGAGGGCCACGCTTACAAAGATTGTCATAAAAAACATGAAAACCCGGTATGTATTAATTGCAAACGTGTGAAGAAATCCTGTGACCATTCATCGCGATCCCCGGAATGCCCGGCGTATAAATTTGCATTGTCCAATTTAATATCGAAAATAGATTATGGCACTTAAACTTAATAACCGCAGATCTCCGGAAATAATTAAAATTGGACAACTGAATGCACAAAATTCGCGGCTAGCGATAGATGACACAAGAATATCCATGGTTGAGTTGGAAATTGACGCGATAGCGCTTCAGGAACCCTACAATTCCAATGGAACGATCAGGGGCCTTGGGTTGACGACTAAGACCATCCTGGACACCAGAGCCTTCGGAGGTGCAGCGGTTAGTGCTGGCCCCAAGTCTGCCGTCGCGATCCGGAACCCCGATGTAAAATGTTTAAAGCTTGAACACCTCTGCTCCACGCACTTCATCTGCGTCGAGATTGTGTGGCGGTCCACCCGCTTTTACCTGGTAAGTGCCTACATGCAGCACTCCGACCCCATTCGCGACTACTTACAGCAGCTCGAGAAAATAATAGATACTCTCCGGGGGAAAGAGATTATAATTTGCGTGGACGCGAACGCGACGTCCACCTCCTGGCATGGACAAACAGCGCCTCGCTATGGAACGTCTGAACTGAGAGGTGCGGCGCTTGATGAATTTATAGCACAACACAGGCTTATGATACTAAATAGAACCGGCAACGCGCCCACCTTTGACAATATCCACGGCCAATCTAATATCGACGTTACAATAGCCACCAATGCAATAGCGACAAAAATCAAAAAATGGACAGTTCACCCAAACCTCATAAATAGTGACCACAGATTAATAACATTTGAAGTAGAATTTGAGAAGCAGGGGATACAATCGCAGCACAACAACAGGTTCAATATTAAAAGGGCAAATTGGGACGCGTTCCGGGTGCGAGTAAACCAATCTCTAACAAACATCAGGCCGGTTCTGGAAACATGCGACGCGCAGTCAATGGCAGAAATTATGGACAAAACTATTCTAGATGCAGGCAATGACACCATCCCTAAAAAGCGGACCTACAGCAAGTCTGTGCCCTGGTGGAATCCGGTACTCAGAGAACTAAGAGGAAAGATGTTTGAGGCCAGGCACAGGCTCCAGCGAACTGGCGATGAAACCGCCAGGAAACGGCTGTTAGTAAAATTCAGAAAAATCAGGAATAAATATGCCACAGAAATTAAAAAAGCTAAACAGGACAGTTGGGAAAAGTTCGTTGAGAGGGAGGGCAACAAGCAACCCTGGAGCTTGGTTTATAAACTTCAAGCAAACAGACTCAAATTGGAAACAGCACAAAGCAACATCGCAGTATCAGGAACCCACACGAATTCATGGAATGAGACGGCGGAAATTTTGCTAAACACACTAGTACCAAGCGACGATGAAACAATAGAAACGGACTGGCATAAAAATCTAAGAAACAGCACAATAGAAGCCCCAGGAACAGCTGACAGCCCTCCCTTTACAATTCAGGAAATAACCAGAATAATTAAAAGTCTGAACGTTAAGAAGGCACCTGGACGCGACCTCATTGAGGTTAAAATGATAAAGGAGGCGTGGCACGAGCTCCAGACTGAGTTCCTTTGGATGCTTAATGGCTGCCTGTCGCAAATGATATTTCCCAGGCAGTATAAGGCCGCCCAAATCCGGGTGCTGCTCAAGGGCGAGGGCAAGGATAGAACTGACCCCAAGTCATACAGGCCAATTTCGTTGCTTCCTGTAACAGGGAAAATATTGGAGCGAGCAATGGCTGGGCGCCTTAGGCAACTGGTGGACGAGGGCCCTCATTCCTCTCAGAGGCAGTATGGCTTCCGCGTGGGCAGATCCACGGAGGACGCTATGGTTGAGCTGCACCGCGTGGTCGGGAGAACGAATAACAAGTACGCGATTGGCCTTTTATTCGACATCTCGGGTGCGTTCGATAACGTGTGGTGGCCGAGCGTCCTTGCGAACCTCAAGGCGCGGGGATGTCCGAGAAACGTGTATGGCCTAGTGCAAAGTTATTTTAAGGACAGGAGGGCTAATATTATAGGCGCCGAAAACTCGCTGGAGAAAACCACGACGAAGGGGTGTCCCCAGGGTTCGGTACTGGGGCCCCTCTTCTGGAATCTGATCTTCGATGAGGCCATCGAGATCGCGGCCCGCGGCGGGAACGAGTCGATCGCGTTCGCTGATGATCTTATTGTGGTGATCTGTGCGGACTCCAGATCAAGTTTAGAGACCAAGGCAAATGACGTCACTAGGGAATTGACAGAGTGGTGTCGGAGGCAGAAACTACAGCTGTCGGAGACAAAGTCAGAAATGATTCTGCTAAAGGGCTTCCTTGACATCAAGAGACCACCGACAGTGAAAATAGGGGAGAAGTCGTTGAGAATGAGGGAAGCGGTCCGCTACCTGGGGGTCCACTTCGGGACCAGGCTCAGCGTGACGCCCCACGTGGACTACATCACGGCAAAGTCGAGAGGCATCTTTACTAGGTTCCTGGTACTCGCCAGGGCCCACTGGGGACTCAATACCAGAATAATTAGAACTATATACAAGGGCCTTGTGCTGGCTATCCTCTGCTACGCGGCGGCGGGCTGGGCGGGGAAGCTAAACACTCACCATCTCAGGAAACTAAGTAGTGCTCAGAGACAACCCCTGCTCGCGATCACGCGGGCGTATAGGACCGCCTCGACCAGTGCACTGTGCGTCCTAGCAGCCGAGCCTCCCATACACCTGGTTCTTCGGGAGAGAATAGCGCGGTACTGGCTGAGGAAGAATAAAGAGTTCCAAATAGGTAGCCTCCAATATGTGCCATCGGCAGAGCCGTTCACTGTTGGTTTGGTAACAGGGATAAAAAAGCGAATACGGGTGGAAACGATTAAGACATGGCAGTCAGAGTGGGAAGCCTCCGAACGAGGAGAAATAACAAGATCCTTCTTCGGGGACATAGCGAAAAGGTTGCAGCTCGGTAATGCCAGGATCGGCCACAACCTGGCGCAGATCCTAACTGGACATGGGCGTATAAGGTGCACGCTGCACCGCCTCGGGCTGTCTGACACGGACCGGTGCGGATGTGGACAGCAGGACACGGTGGACCACATCATTTTCCACTGCAAAGACGAGGAGCCTGAGAGGGCGGAGCTTCAGCATGGACTGATGAGGGAAGGAGTGGTGTGGCCGTGCGCACTGGAGGACCTGATACAGGAGAGGACTCTACGCTATTTCAGCGCGTTTGCAGACGCCGTAATAAGCAAACGAGTGGATATATAGAAACTGCACCCAACAAAATACAGGGCAGCAAGCAAACGACGCGCAACGGGGAAGACTCGCAAACACACTTACTCACTCACCCACCCAACCACACACCACACACACACACACACACTAACACTAACATGCGCACACACACTCACACACACTCACGCACACACACACACACACGCGCGCGCGCGCGCGCGCGCACACACACACACACACCACGCAAGCGACGCGGGCACCCGCCTACACGGGTGGGTGTTCTTGCGTGGTGGCAAAATCTCGGGACTTGTCCCGTGCCCGCATGAGACCGAGCAGCTGCTGGTGACCCCGCCTCCCCGTGGCCCCCGCTGGACAACGTTTTGTCGGAGACCCCCCGGGATCTCCGGCCAAACGGCAAAGTGGGTCATCTCCCGCAAGGGACGGTCTTCCCTTCTGATGATCCTTAAGTGGTGAAGGAGGGGTTTTTCCCTGGCCCGCCGACCGCAACATCTATGGTCGTGACTCTTGTCAGTGGTTTATCGCACCCAACACCGCCGGGAATAGGCACATGCCTCGGCACGGCAGAGCGGGAGCATTTTGCGGCCCAAAGCTCACTTTCACATAGAGTAATAATAATAGTTGTCCCTATCTACTCCCCTCAGGGGCTACGGTTGACCTTGGTTGACCGTAGTACGGGCTTAACGACCCCGAGGTACCCGAGTCAAAATCAGACCGTAAACCTGTGGTCATGTTTCACAGGAACGGGGGTCTTGCCTTAATCGGCCGGACCGTGAGGATGACAACCTCTATAAAAAATCCCTTAATCCCCAGGGCTATGGTGCGCGGCCTTGGGGTACCACCCCGTCACCAGACGCACGGGGAGGTGGCTGGTGGGTGCATCAGCCTGTGAGCGGCCAACCCCGGGATACCTGGCGCTCTCCCGGCGGTATTTAGCCTTGCCCAGGTAAGGCGGCTCTGCCTGGGTCGACCTTTTTTCCGACCTTTTCGTGGGAACAAATATGGAAAACGAAAATAAAACAAACAAACAAACTAATATAATTAATATAAATAAATCTACAAGGGAGGAGCAAATGGATGAGTGTCGAGTTTTACTTACACCGGTAGGGACGATGAGTCGTGGAAGCTCGGTCTCATCTATTGCTGATGAATTTGCCACTGGTGCTAGATGTAAAAAACGGCGTGTTGCACCAGAGCCTCCCAGTCGTGAAACTGACATTGCCATGTCAGGTTTTGCGGACATAAAAATTGCTAGAGAGGAGTTGGAGACCTATCTCCTAAATGATAGCAATAAGGTGTCGAAAGCGACCACTAAGTTTATTTTATCTAAGTGGGCCCTATTAGAGAGTAGGCTAATAGACGAATCTTTTGAGCGGAAGAAAATTGAAGCACTTTATAAAGAACGAGTTAGTGTGGAAAAAATTACTTACGCTGATGTGGCTGCCGTGAACACGCGGAGTGTTTCTGCCTCCCGTACTAGTATCCCTGGAATGGTGGGTCGTCCTGAAAGGAAGAAGGAGAATTTTGAAGTCATTTTAATTAAACCGGAAAGTGCTACTGATAAAAGGTCTAACGACGAAATAAAGAATGCTGTGACAGAGCACCTAAAAGAGAAAAAGAGTAAACTAAAGGTGAGGAATATGAGACAACTTAGAAATAGGGGTGTTGTTATGGAAGTCTGCGGAAAAGCGGATGTAGGAATTATAAAAAATTCAAATTTGTCACAAATAGGGCTTAAAATGGATGAGCCGAAGAAATTAGATCCTGAAATTATAATTTTTGACGTTGAAAACGATTTAAAAATTGAGGAAATGAAAGAAGATTTTGTTTCAAAGAATTTTGACCAGTTTTCTGAGGTCGAATTGAAAGAGCTACAGCAACGAATCTTTTTTAGACATAGTTTTAAAACAAAGGATAATAATAGAGTGAATTGGGTCGTACAGTTACCTGGAAAATATTACCACAGTTTAATTGATAGAGGAAAAGTGTACATGTCCTGGAGGGTGTATAGGATTAGACAATTTTTGAATATACTGAGGTGCTTCAAGTGCCTCGGATATGGGCACATTGCAAAAAATTGTAATGTACCAAAACAATTATGTGAGCACTGTGGTGGCAATGACCACTTGAGAGATGAGTGTAAATCAAAGGATCAGCTTTTCTGTTTTAACTGCTCTCGAGCTAAGAGAAAAGATCTGCAGCATAAAATAAGAGACAAGAAATGCCCGGAATATTTACGGGCTGTAGAACTTTATAAAAACAAAGTGCAATGGCATTAAAGATCGCTCAAATAAATGCACAGAGATCATCTGCTGTGGCTGCAGAAATAAGAAAGTTAATAAGTGAAAAGGTGTTTGATATTGTATCTATACAGGAGCCTTATGTTTATAAAAATGTGGTACGAGGTTATGGTATGGCAAACGTAAGAACTATCTCGCCAAACGCTGATCCTCCATGGGTTGCTGCCGTAGTATCTGGAGATGTGGATTGTTTCCCCTTTCCACATTTGGAGAATGCGCATATTCAAGTTTTTCAAATTACTTATTGTAAATTAAGTTTTCACTTGGTAAATGTATACTGTCAGTTTTCGATTCCTATTGAACATTTCATTAATTTATTAGAGGCATGTTTGTTGAGGTTAGGTTCAGATAGAGTTATTATTCAAATGGATTCCAACGCAAAGTCTATTTCCTGGCATTCTAGAGAAACTGACAGAAATGGAATTAAATTAGAAGAATTCATTCTGGCAAACAATTTGACATTGTTAAATAGACCATCTAGATTGACTACTTACGCTAGTGCTCATGGGGGTTCAAATATTGATATTACATTGTGTAGCTCGCAGTTTTCAAAACATATAGTAAATTGGGAAGTGACTGATCTTGTTGGTGCTTCTGACCACAATTTAATTAGTTATGAAGTGAATGTATCCAGAACGTTTTTATGCAGCCCTATCAAAGAAAAAATGTACAATGTTAAAGCCGCGAATTGGAACATATTTAAATCCTCACTGGATGAGGTATTTACAGTTGATTTTTTGAGCCGATTACGCGATCTTGACCCAAATGCGCTGGCGAGTTTGATGAACAGAGTTATAAATCGAGTTTGTATGGATGCCATACCACTGAAACAAAGGAAAGTGAAGTCTGTTCCATGGTGGACAGACTCTATCACAAAATTTAGAAGAGATGTAAGGAAGAAGCGAAAAGCGTTGTCTAGAGCCCGTAGGCTTCAGACTGGAGACCCGTATGATCATCTTATTGAGCAATATAAAAGAGCCCGGAACGATTATGTTGCGGAAATTCGAAAACGAAAAATTCTGTCATGGAAAAACTTTGTTGAAGAAGAAGGAAATCGGGACCCTTGGGGTTTAATTCATAAAATAGTCCGCAATAAATTGGAAGTTTCACCCAGTATCGGCACACTAACCTTGCCAAATGGCGAGATTAGTGTGAGTTGGAAGGATTCAGTAAATGCATTATGTAAAAAAATTGCCATGAATGATGAATTTATTTTAGAAACAGTTTATCATTTGCAAGTTAGGAGAAATATCGCTCATTACAGAAATTCTAATTTGGAACCAGATATTACTCATTCTGAAGTCAATGCGGCAATAAATAAAACAAAAAACCGTAAGGCTCCTGGTCTGGATGGAATAACATCAGAAATTATTAAAAAGATATGGAGCATGAGAAGTGACGTAATTTTGGGATTATTTAATAAGTGTTTAAGGGACAGAACCTTCCCGACAAGTTGGAAAGTAGCAAAAATTATTTTTATTCCGAAGCGAGCGGATTCCGATTTGACCTTGTTGGAGTCATATAGACCAATTGCACTTTTACCAGTTGTGAGTAAAATATTTGAAAGAATAATTGTATCCCGTATACAAACGTGTTATCTGGAAAGAAATCTTGAGAGTAGCAGACAATATGGTTTTAAAAAAGGTTTTGGCACAGAGGATGCTCTTATAAATTTCAAAGAAGAAATACTTGGAACGAGCAAGAAGTATGTTATTGCCTTGTTTATGGATATCGTTGGAGCCTTCGATAATTTATGGTGGCCTGCAATCGAACAAAGAATTTTATTGGCAAATTGTAGCACCACTCTTGTAAAAATTATACACAGTTATTTCACAAAAAGAAAAATTACAGTAATGGGTAGGTTTCAGAGCGTGACACATAAAGTTAAAAGAGGGTGCCCTCAGGGCTCGATTTTAGGCCCAGCGGCTTGGAATTGGTGCTTAGACCAATTTCTGAAAAAATTTTCTGAAACGATCGATGTAAATAAAGTTCAAGTAATTGCCTACGCCGATGATGTGGTTTTTATAATTAAAGGAGATACTAGAGTAGAATTGGAAAGTTATGGTAATTTGGCTACTGGGATGTTCGAAGAGTGGTGTGTTCAAAATAAGTTAAAGATATCAGAAAAAAAGACAACTGCTATGTTGCTTAAAGGCAAACTAAGCCAAAGCAGACCACCATTAATTAAAGTGTATAATAAAACGGTTAAATTTACTCAAGAGTATAAGTATTTAGGAATTATTATTGATTCAAAATTGAGTTTTATACCACATGTTAAGAGATTGAGAGGAAAAGTTATAAGTTATGTGATTAAGCTTAAAAAAGTTTCAAATGAAAACTGGGGTATCAGGAGACCTATATTAAATATCTTGTATAAAGCGGTTTTCATTCCAATAGTCACGTATGGTTCCATCATTTGGTATGATAAGACTAATTCTGCATTAGTTCTCAGATATCTGAATGCTCTGCAACGGAGCATTCTGATGATTCTGATTAAAGCGTGTCGCACAACATCAACTGCTGCATTACAAGCCATTGCAGGATGTTTGCCGATAGATTTAAAAATTACTTTGTTTGCATTATCTAGAAAAATCAAAAAGAATTTACCTTTCTCTTGGTGTGACATACAATATAACTGTACTGAAAATGAAGACCAAATAGATATTGAAAATAAATTACAACAAATTGAGAATAAAATTTATGAAATTTGGCAAGTAAGATGGGACATAAATGAACACGGCAGAGACGCATACAAATTTATTGATAGCGTTAGATTTCAGGACAGCAGACCGTGGTTCCAACCTCCGAGGTTAATGGTCTACATTATCTCGGGGTATGGAACGATAAATTTTTCGTTACACAAAAGGGGAATCTCTGAATCTCCTATGTGTCCATCTTGTAATCAACACCAAGAGACAGTTGAGCACATGCTCTTTAGATGCAGTTCCTACTTGGAATTTAGATATCCGGCTTTAAATACGCAGACAAGTCTAAACGTACTAATAGATACACAAGCTGATTACAAGTTGTTATTGACATATATAAATAATATGTATCAGAAGAGAAAAAGCTTACTTGTAAATTTGGAAAATGAACCTGAATATATGCAATAAATATAAACAAATATAGTTAAACAAACAGGCTCGGAAGTAGAGGGTCCGCCTCCACGGGGCAGGGATGGAAACGTTGGGACCAAATCCCAACGGCTAAGAGACCCATTTAGAAATTTAAAAACCTAAAGTAACATATCGAAATTGAAATTTTGAAATTTTTGAAATTAAATTAAAATAAAATTTTTTGTATTCCGAATCAAAATTGAGTAAATTTAGATTATTGAGAACGACGCAGTGATGAGCACGAGCTCGAAAACTGCGGAAATGGAATGCAACAAAAAAAAAAAAAAAAAAAAAAAAATGTCCCTATCTACTAGTGTCCAACATGGCGGCGACCCGTGCGCACATGCCCGTATCGCTCCGTGCTTGATACGCAATTTAGTGAGGAAAAAGTGAGCCAAGAATTCTAAATTTGTGATAAGTATTTAGTGCTAATGAATCCGCACCTGTGTGTGAAAAATTGTGTCGAAATTCGTTGAAATAGTGAAGTTATAAGAGAACGAAACATTCACCACGTGCACGTGCCGTATTGTGGCGTGTTTGCTCTTGTGCGTCGAAAAACAATTTCCGGCAAGAGGTTTCATATATGTGCGTATGCGAAAAATTTTTCTGAACATTTTAAGACCAACAAGAGTGAAATCGGTGCAAAAATAGCGTAGAAATTAATAATTAACTGAATTTATCGCCACGTGGTCGGGAGGTCGGCCATCTTGGCTCGGCGGTCAGTGCCGTATCATCAGGGAGCGGTGCCCCCTTTGACTTTCAGTGCCGTGTCTATAGGGTGCGGTGCCCCCTTTTTATATTTTTTATATTTTCAGTGCCGTATGAACAGGGCGCGGTGCCCCCCGTAACTTTCAGTGCCGTATCAAGAGGGTGCGGTGCCCCCGTAGAATCTCAGTGCTGTGTCTAGTGATTTTTTCGCCCCGCTTGCTGTAACTTTTTCTGAATTTTGTCTACATTTGCGGCTGATCTCCCAATATCACGGAACAGTGTTCCATACAGTACACCCGTGTACTGAGTGTCAAAATGGAAGACCCAATGGAATGCCTCACCGACGACAATGTTGCTCTCTCTGAAAGAGTTAAAAAAAGGAATGAGAGAAGTGACGAGGAGGAAACCAACTCTGAAACTCACTCAAAGAGAGCTAGGAAGAAATGTCTTTCAGCGGACTCGGAAAAAATAGAAAAGGTGAGCCAAGCTGTTGAAAAGAAAGTGACTGGGGATGCAATGGCCGAAAACTCAAAGGAAATAAAGAGTATGAAAAAATTCGAATCAAAATGCAGAAATCTTGACCTAGATGACATAGACGAAGAAGATCTCCTCGAAATAAAGCAAAAGGTCTCTGCAATGTTTAAACTGATCGTTAACTTAGCAGAAGAGAACGAGCAACTACGAAATTCCCAAGAAGACCCGGACAATATAGACAATAAACTAAAGAGACTTGAAGAAGCGATTCAAGGCGCTACAAAAAGTATTAACACACTAAAGTCTGAAGTTAAAAAACCAACCTCCTACGCAGACAAGCTGAAGGCACCGGTAGTAGCCAAGCTTCCCCCCGCGGGCAACCCCGCACGACATGTAGCGACGATCTACCCACGCACAGGAAGTGAGATCAGCAGCAGCGATGCAACGAAAGCCACTCTGATGCGTAACGTGGCACCCGCAAAAGAGAAACTAAAAATCCGCGGTGTTAGGAAAATTGCGAACAATGGGATTCTTGTCGAAACCACTACCAAAGAAGACCTGGAACGTGTTATAAACAATGAGAAGCTACAAGCTGCAGGACTAGTTTTGGGACAGCCAGTCAAAAAGAAGCCGCAGCTTATTATTTATGACGTTCCCGCAGAAACAAATGAAAAGGAATTCCTCTCTGCCCTGCGACAGCAAAACCTTGAAGGGATGCAGAAAAGCAAATTTCAGGAAGAGGTCAGGGTGTCTCATAAAACTGGAAATAGGGACTCAGAAAAAACAAATATGGTTATTGAAGTTTCTCCGTCCATCAGAGTAACACTCTTAAAGCAGGACAGGGTATACATAGGCTGGCACGCCCTTAGGGTCCGGGATTTTCTCACGGTAAGTAGATGTTACAAATGCCAGTCCTTCGGGCATGTATCAAAATATTGTAAATCTGAGAGGGAAACCTGCGGACACTGTGGCGGCGACGGTCATGCTTTCAAAAACTGTCCGAAAAGGAACAGCAACCCGACCTGCATTAACTGCAAAAGAGCGGGAAAGCCATGTGACCATTCCACGAGATCACCAGACTGTCCCGCCTATAAATTCGCGCTGGCAAACCACATTTCAAAAATAGATTATGGAACATAAGCATCCAAAAAACAGGCTAGCTGGAAAAATCAACATAGCACAGATAAACGCCCAAAACTCGAAAACTGTAACCGATGAACTCAGACAAGTAACGTACGAGAAACAAATAGACATCTTAACAATCCAGGAACCCTACACACACAAAAATAGAGTAACAGGACTAGGAATATGTACAAAGATTATTACGGACACAAAAACAATATCCAAAATCGGAACGAACAAAAAAATCAAAGCTGCAATAGCCGTCCTCAATAAGGACATCGACGTATTAAAAATTGAGCAGTACAGTAACACACACATAATATGCATAGAGGTGAGGTTAGGGAAAACGAATCTCTACGTCATAAGCGCCTACCTCCAGCATTGCGAGCCCATAGAATTATACCTACAGCATTTGGACAAAATAATGAACAACCTGAAAGGACAAAAGCTAATACTCTGTATGGACTCAAACGCAAAGTCAACAACATGGTTCAGCAAGCACCCAAACCACAAGGGAGACATCCTTGAGGAATTTCTATCAC
>JAOPTO010000092.1:10000-18481 GCA_033822845.1 Tetrapedia diversipes | reverse complement strand
CTAATATTATTAGAAGCGGTGGCTGGCGGCAAGCCGGACCTCCTTGGCTGTCTGCACTCACGACCCGGCTTTCCTAAGGTTACGAGACGGACACAATTGGAGAAGATGCGAAGGAATATTGGTAAGAACCCAAATGACAGACGTTGATAAGGAGAAAGCCTCGGACACGGGGGTTCCCGGTCCTGGGACCTCCGTGGCGGACTTGTCCGCTGTGGATGGTAGGACCAACAGTAGACGACCTGGCATGCAAATGGATAATGCAATGGATATAATAGTGGATCTGCCTTTGAGCGGGCAGTTAAAATGTCAAATATGTGGTATGGAGGGCCACGACAGATGGTTCCTGCAGGAATCAAAGTTCAAAGAACATGTGGAGGAATTGCACGTAGGTAATAATATAATATGGAGGTGTGCAGCTTGCAAGAAAACTTTTGAAAAGCTACACGGCTGTAAATGCCACCTCCCAAAGTGCAAAGGATTTGTCGAGAAGGCGGACAATCCGTTCAAATGTGATTCCTGCAGGGACAGCTTTAAAACTCAGAGAGGATTGTCGCAACACGAAAGGTTGCGACATCCAGATGTAAGAAATGATAAAAGAATGGCTTGTGGCTCTAATCAGGGTAGGGACAGACCAGTCAAGAGCACCTCGGTCTGGTCCAAAGAGGAAACCGAACTTTTAATAGAGTTGAATGCGCGCTTCAAACACCTGAAGCAACCAAATGTGCGCATTCAAGAGTTCCTACCCGATAAGACATTGAGACAAATTAGCGATAAAAGGAGGTGCCTGCCCGCTCAGGGCACGGTGGTCGAGGAGGACAGCACAAGTGAGAAAAGTTCCACCAGCTCCTCGTACACGTCGGCCACCGAAGAAATAGCGGGTAACCCCCTTGGGGCCAATGACGGCCAAGAAGAAATCTGGCAAGAGGCCCTAAGGGAGGCAATAACTGCCTATTCGCTGGATGATAATAATGAATTCAGAGATATAGAGGAGGAAATCCAGCGATGGGCCAGGGAGGATTTGGTGGGTCCTCCCGATATCGAGAGAATCGTAATAAAATTTACGGAGAAATTGAAAGAAGGGCAAAAGGATGAATCTCCTACGGGTAAAAAGAAAAAGAAAAGTATGAACAATAGGGAGAGCGACCGCGCCCGTAGGGAAAGATTCATCTTCTCTCGATATCAAGAGATATACAAGAAATGCCCTAGGAAACTTGTTGACTTAGCGGTCGCTGGGGAGCAAATTAAAGCAGGGGAACATATTGAGCTCCCCGATAAGGCAGAAATAAAAAGCCTATACGACAGCTTATGGGGTTCGGCTGGGCCGACCTCAAGCTTGTCGACGCTCGGTAGGGGCACGAGCGAATTGTTCCCTATAGACGATATCTTTAGACCGATTACCGTCATGGAACTAATTGAAAAGATGCGTAAGATCAAAACGAATACAGCTGCAGGTGTCGATGGTGTGAAAAAGGCACACCTTCGGAAGATAGGAGCCCTGCAGCTATTGTCCAAACTCTTTAACACATTAATGCTATTCCGAGCCTACCCAGAATCGTGGAAAAAGAACCGCACCACGTTAATCCCCAAAGCAGGGAAAGACACAAAGGATATTGGAAATTGGAGACCAATTACGATTGGATCTCTACTGGGTAGGCTATACTCGGCAATGCTGGACAATAGACTGCGGGGACGAGTTAATCAGAACACACGACAGAAAGGCTTTACGAAGGAGGACGGCTGTAAACACAACATTGCCGTCCTCGACAAAGCGATAAAGGAAATGAAAGCCACGAACGGAGGTGTTGCTATCATCATCGACATCGCGAAGGCATTTGATACCGTGCCCCACAGCTGTATCAGCGAAGGTCTAAAGATGAAGGGTATCTCAGTAGCCGTCGCCGAATATATCGAAAATATATATGAAAACCAAACAACTGAGATATCCACAAGCAAAGGCGACGGCAATATTTTAATGACTCTAAGAAGAGGGGTAAAACAAGGAGATCCGCTATCCCCTCTTCTATTTAATCTAATAATCGATCCACTAATAGCGGAAATTGAAAGGACGACGGAGGGCGTTCAGTTAATTGACGAGAAGGTCTCCATTCTCGCGTTTGCGGACGACCTGGTCCTGCTTGGTAAAGACGTCGGAGAAGCCAAGAAACAAATCCAAATGGTGCATCATTTCTTGGCTCGGTTAAAAATGAAAATCCAAGCAGAGAAGTGCGTGGCGTTCCAGGTCGTCCACAAAAATAAAACATGGTACATAACCAACCCTGGTCTTGCGCTAAAGGGAGTTGAAATTCCCGAAGCCAAGCCAGAAACCCAAATAAAGTACCTGGGCATCAAAGTAAGCCCATGGGATGGCGTGCGGCGCGCCGAAATCGATAATATTATTGTGGCGGCCAAAAACATATCCAAAATGAAACTAAAGCCCCACCAGAAAATCAATTTAATTAGAACGTATCTCCTGCCCAGATACATTCATAGGCTGGTGGCAAGTCCGCCGCCGCTAAAGGTTCTCGAGTCGTTAGATCATGAGATCAGGCAGATAATCAAAAACGTCTTGAAGCTCCATCTGTCAACGACGGATGGACTATTGTACACCGATAAGAGCCACGGTGGACTCGGGATCCAGCGTGTGGCGGACATAGTACGTATCGCAAAGCTGAAAAATAGTCTGAAGATGCTAGACTCAGACGATCCAGCAGTCAAAGAAGCATACAAAGGGCAGGAGAAAATAGTTATAAAGTATGCAAAATCGGTGGGGCTGACATGGCCGTCCACATTTGATAGAATAGAAAGCGCACGCATAGCCATGAAGAAAAGGCAAACCGAGAATTGGAGACAAAAAGTATCACAGGGTCATGGAGTACATGAATTCTTTGGAGATCAGATTGGTAACGCATGGCTCCATGACCCAACATTATTAAAGCCATCTAGATACTTAGACGCGCTTAAGCTGAGAACGAACACCTTCGGCACGAAAATAGCTCTAAGAAGAGCTAGAAAAGACATAGACACACAATGCCGAAGGTGTAATATGCAATTAGAAACCCTGGGGCATATACTTGGAAATTGTATATTCACGAAGCCAGCGAGAATAAGGAGGCACAACGAGATCGTGAAATTAATAGAGGAGAAAGTGTCTCGAAAGGCCGCGGTATTCCTGGAGCCTAAAATAAACGTTATAGGCGATTTTAAAGTACCGGATCTGGTAGTGAAAAACCAGGAAGGTATCCTCATAGTGGACGTTACTGTCCGCTATGAGGACAAAGATAACCTCAAAAGAGCCTATGAGGAAAAACAGAAGAAATACCAGGATACCGCGGAATATGTAAAAATCAAAACCAATAGCAGAACTGGCCGAGTGCTACCAATAGTGGTAGGATGTCGGGGAGCAATACCCCAAGACACAAAAGACAATTTAAAGACCCTGGGGTTCAGCAAAAGCGACATGATAACTGTCGCGATGATCGCCCTCCGGTCGTCAATTGAAATAGCCAATGGTTTTATGGACTACGATCACATGTCGTGATCGTTTAGGTAACTATTTATTTATTTATTCTAATTTATTATTTTAGTCTATGACCGCCTTTGGCGAAAAGCATGCTTTTAAAGATTGACCAAGCACACGATGCTAGTGCATGCAGATTATTAACCTAAGCATGACTAGACAAGCCGTATGGCGAACAAATTTTACAACTATTGACGGCCATACAGGCGAAATGATTTTATAAATTTTACGAATTGACTCGGCTGAAAGGCCGGAAAGAAATTTTAAACATAAAAGTCATGCTGTTAGACACAGCCAATAGGCTAAGTACTAACCAGACAAAGCAGCTGCCAGCTGAAATAATTATAAGCCCGTCCCGGCCTTATACACCGGGCGGTGCGAGTCCTAACATACTTTTGTATGTTAGGGCGCGGGGCGGATTCTTCGCATGTAGAATCCGGGGCGACGCCTCCGCGTGGCCTTCCCTGGACACACACCTCGGTGTGTGACCAAGCTCGCCTCCCGAAAGGGTCCCCGTTCCTAATTTTTCTAAGTCTGTAGGCAGACCCCATGGCAGTGGAACGAAGCAGGGATCTCTTCAATAGCTTTCTTATTGTTGAGTAGTGATAAGTGTTATTACCCCACGAGGAGGTTTGTTCCTCGGAAGTATACCGGCTTTCCATAGGATTGCCGGTACAGTTTTAGCCAAATGCCTCGTCATCTAATTAGTGACGCGCATGAATGGATTAACGAGATTCCCTCTGTCCCTATCTACTGGGTGTATGAGGCTGGACCGGCATCCCCTTGGGGAAACCACGATGAAACTGATGTTTATCCTTGTAGGTTTTAGCTTACAATAAGGTAAAACTTCGGCGAAGTTGGCGGGCCGGTTCGGTCAAAGTCCACTTACCTCACCTCCACGCGGTGCACCTGGGTCTCTGTGCAATACAGAGAGCGAAAGAGTAAGTGGCAAACCCCCTCACGGGGCATTTTTCACGAGGTGAACTCGACTTGTGCGATGTCTACGGGTGTTGGTGAGAGCTTGACTCTGCAGCAATAGGCCGTGAAGCGTTCATTCAGGGGGGAGTCACTGGACTTCGTCAGTGGCTCTAGCCCTACGGTCTGTATCCCACGAAATGGCCTGTCCTTACACATACTTGACAGTGCTCAGGATATACAGGGGGCGGCTTGCCGTCAGCCTGCGAAGCGGACCACATCGGGTGCTCTGTTACGACGTGAGGCCTGGTGATGAACGTGGATCGTTGGGACCGTCCGGACGGTCCTTGTGGCGTGGAACCCACAGCCGCTAGCCAGCATCCTATCGAGGCATTCACAATTGCGAGAGAACTCGTCATCCTGTACCGGTGTTCTCCTGAGAACATTTCAGGCACCTGGACTAGCTAGGTGGGGTCAACGTCCATGGGGGCCTCGAGAGAGGCCATGAGTGGGCGGTACCCAGGTGGTAGGGTGCCAGTGTAACTGGCGAAGAGGATTTGGATGGATTGGAGTATGGATTTGGATCAACGTGGGATTAAAAGGATTTCGTCGAGGGATTGTAAGAGATCGTCGATGGACAACGTTGGACAACGTTGGACAGCGTTGGACAACGAGGGAGAAGAAGGGACAACGAGGGACAACGAGGGAATAAGGACTTCAAGATCAAAGTCTCAAGAACTCGAAGCGGTATACGAAGAACAAGAAGAATCAGTATAACACAGAAGAAGAGATATATATTGTTGTCGGCTGATAGCGAGGGGGGGGAAGAAGACCTTACACTCTTCCTCACGATCGCTCTCAAAAGACAACAAAGAGTGAAAGAGTATACCTACCCGTTGTCAAGAAATACCTCGATGAACCTGAAAGAAAAGAATTTAGTAAACCTAGAAAAGAAGATAAAAGATCCAACATTCAACTAAATACATACCAAGTCCGGAGGAAAGGAAAGTCCGAAGGCAAGATGTAAGGAAACGTGTCGAGGCCTGCGTGGTTGTACGGACAAAGGTACAATCGCAAACGTTCCCTCTGGGGTACCGGCTGACCCCCCAGAGTAAGAAAGCTTGCCGTAGTAAGGAGGCTCTGCTGCGGTCGACCACCCTTTCCTACCATACTCGTGGGAATCATATGGAAGAACAAAATCAAAAACAAAACAAAACACAAACATCAGATACAAACACTACTCAAAGTCAAGGAGCAAGCTCGAGAGCAACAAGGACGTTATTTGCAATGTCAAAAGATACAGAAATGACATCGGTGGCAAGATCTCGTACGAGCTCCGCCTCCTCAGTCACTTCAGTGGCTTCGGAATCAGAAGCAGCCATTAGAGCAAGAAAGGTAAAGCGAAAGAGGGCTGAGGATACCATTACTCCAGAGCCTAACGATGACGAACATCAATCTACAAAGTGTCAAGAACTGGCAGAGGTAAAACAGGAGCGTGCCTCATTGGAGAATTTCTTGTTCAACGACAACAATAAGATAACTAAACCTGCAATTAAGTTTATTCTCGAAAAGTGGAGCACAATGGAGAATAAGCTGCAGGAATTGATAGTAAAAAATGAGGTTTTAAAGGCACAAAGGGATGCCACCCCTGTGGCACCGGTAGCTGGGACGTCGTATGCGCAAGCTACGGCAATGGGAGGAAATAAAAAACCCAACTTTCCTAGGAGTTCTGCACCAAAAGCTTCTAGTCAAGTCGTAATAATTAAGCCATCGGATGTTAACGACAAACGTGATAACAACCAAATTAAGAAGGAAATAACGGATAAATTGGAGAAATTCAATAAAGTACGAGTAAAGAGCATTAGACATACCCGAAGAAAAGGCATCGTTGTGGAGGTCAAAGATGACTCTGATTTAAAAATCCTGCAGGAGGCAAATTTTCAAACTGCAGGACTCAGTATAGAAAAACCAAGACAAATTGACCCGTCAATGATAATTTACGATGTAGAAAACGATATAAGCAAAGATGAGCTTAAAGAAAATTTAATTAATAAGAACTTTGACACACTAAATGAACTAGAAAGACAGTATTTATTAAACAACATAGTTTTTAGACACTCGCATAAGACAAAGGACGACAAAGTCAACTGGATCGTGCAGATACCTGGACGGCATCTAAAGATCCTGCTGAGTCAAGGAAGAATCTTCATGAAATGGAGGACTTACAGAATAAGGGAATTCTATAACATTGTTAAATGCTTCAAATGTCACGGTTATGGTCACATTGCGAAGTTTTGCGAGCAACCTGAACAGCTCTGCGAAACGTGTGGCAAAAGCGGCCACGAAAAGGAAAACTGTCCGTTGAAAAATTCTCCACAATGTATAAATTGTGTGAGAGCAAAACGAAAAGACGTTAAGCATAACGTAAGGAATAAGAACTGCCCCGAATATCTTAGAATGCTAGAAATCTATAAAAACAAGGTAAAATGGAACTAAAAATAGGTCAAATAAACGCACAACGATCAGCCCAAGCGGCTGCAGACCTTGAAAAAATGATGATAGAGGGAGATTATGATATTCTATGCGTGCAAGAACCATATGAATATAAAGGACACGTGCGGGGATACGGCACACGAGATTTTAAGATTATTCAACCGGAAACAAAAGACAAGGTATGGGTTGCAATAATTGCGAAAGAGGAAAATGTGGAGATTTTTCATTACACCTATGCAGAAACCAAACATATAGTTTGTGTTAAAATACTCACTAAGAACCATGCAATTAATTTAATTAATGTATACTGCCAGTTCTCGGAGCCAATTCAGCCAATACTGGACAATGTAGAAAAATTAATAGAGAAACTGGGACAGGAGGACGTCATCATTACGGTGGATTCAAATGCGAAATCGGAGGTCTGGTTTTCAAACGAGACGGATGACAGGGGTAAGGCAGTGGAAGAATTTGTGCTGTCCAACAACCTATACATAATGAATCAGCCGAATAATCCCTGTACGTATTCTTCCTCGCATGGGGAGTCAAATATCGACCTGACCATTGTTAGTGGGGGTATTATGAATAAGATACAAGGATGGAAGGTTCTGGAGGACTGTGCTACTAGTGATCACAACCTCATAACATTTAGAATAACTGCAAATAAAACAACAGTTCTGCATAATGAACAATCTAAGAGATTCAATATCCGGAAAGCCAACTGGGAGGTCTTCCATAAGTGTTTAAAAGAAGAGTTTACTGAGGACGTGATCAGAGCGCTAAGAAATGATTACGCGAAAGCTGTTAGTACATTTGAAAATAAGGTACTAAGGGTCTGTGAGAGCGCAATCCCGGTATCAAGGACTCCAATACGAAGATCAGTCCCTTGGTGGAACAAGAGAGTCAAGGAACTGAGAAAGGAAGCTAGGAAAGCTAAGAAAAGCCTTTCTAAAATACGTAGAGCTGGACGATTGGATGACATCCAAGAATACACTAAGAGGTACAAAAAAGCCAGAAATTGCTATGTAGCGGAGATAAAGAAAGCAAAGCAGGAAACTTGGAGAAACTTTGTAACAGAGGAAGTTAACAAGGATCCATGGAGCCTGCCATATAAAATTATAAGAGACAAAATCAGTAGGCCTGAAGTAGTATGTAGCGTAGTCAAAGCAGAAGGAACACTAACAAAAAATTGGAACGAAACGATGAGAACTTTATTAGACAAATGTGTACCAAAATGCAACATGGATGAGGAAACTGAATGGCACTCTGATCTCAGAAGAAAAGTAGATGATTATAAAAATCTCAACCTTGAAAAAGAGATATCAATAGAGGAAATAGAAGATGCCATCAAAAAGGCTAAGCCAAATAAAGCTCCTGGACCAGACAGGATTAAAAACGAAGTAATCAAAAAACTCTGGATTTTCGACCAACGGATACTAAGAGAGCTATACAACAATTGTTTCTACAATCAAAAATTCCCAGAAGAATGGAAATGTGCGAGACTACATCTAATTATAAAGACAGGTAAAAAGGATAAAACTCTGCTAGGATCATACCGG
>JAOPTO010000092.1:0-5000 GCA_033822845.1 Tetrapedia diversipes | reverse complement strand
GGTATCGCCCGATCCGATATTACCGGAGCGCACGCCAAAACCGATATTATTGGAGTAAGCACCCGAACCGATATGACTGGAGCACGCGCCCGAACCGATATGACCGCAGCTGGCGCCCGAACCGATATGACTGGAGCGAGCGCCCGAGCCGATATGACTGGAGCGAGCGCCCGAACCGATATGACTGGAGCATTTTCCTTTTTTTTCTTTATTATTTATTTATCAACCTATATATTTTATTGATGCAATATTATCGTTTTGCATCCCTTTAATTAATTATAACCCTCTTTCGTTCGATTTGTTGATCGTTCATTTTATTTTAAATAACTTGATTTTCGAAATCCTTATTTTTCGATATTTTTTTATAAAATTCTATTTTCGGCTTGTTTTTAATGTGTACGTGATCATTACGTTCTAATTCGATCGTAATATTACGGCTTGATATTTTGTCGTTTCGCGTCAAAGTTCCAACAGTCTTCCCGGACGGTCTCCCGTTGCGGCGGTTTCGCCCCATAAGCGCCCGTGCGTTAGCCGGGCTGGCGCAGACGCCCCGGCGGGCCGTTCCGTACCTATAAGAGAGACGACTGTTCGGGCGAGCCGGGCGGAGCAGAGTCGGGCGCGTGGGCTTATCTACGACCTCGGTCGAGAGCAAGTCCATCGCTCCTCGAGTATAACAACTCGACTGCTTTCGCGCCGCGCTTACGTATCCGTATTATTCTCTGCACAGCATTGCCACGGGTCGGTGTCTATGACCGAATGGCCCATATGTGGGAAAAGCGTCCCTTTGGGATGTTGGCTACCTGTATGCACGTTTCGGCGTGTGTACTTGTACTAACTGAGCATCAACTCTTCGAACCGAGCGATCGGACGATTTTACAAACGTTTTATAACGTTATATATATTTTGATACACGTTGGGCGTACAAATTGTGTACGATAGATTTATACTTTGCTAAAGTTGCACTGTATTCTTCTTGAGGCGCGTTTGTGCGACTAGAAGGAGGGCGATACGAAACTTTCACAAAGAGTTTGTCCCGTTTATTTAGATACGTTCAGCGTGCACTTCGAATACGCGCTTGGCTCGTTAAAATATTGTTCAGCATGCTGGATACGTGCTTTATTTTAACGAGAAACTGTTTCAGCGTGGAAGTGAATATAATACGCGCTTCCTCGAAACGGAGACATTCTATGGAAGTAACTAAATACACTTTGTGGTGCGATGAAGGAAATTAATCTGGGGCAGTATTATACGAGTGCCCGCTCCTCCTCTTGCGATAAATAATGTATTTGACCAAACACACGTAACATTATGCATACTATATATATATATATATATATATAATACAAATACGAAAGGCTCGACTCGTCGATCGATCCTCCGAGAGAATCGACGACGACAGGTAAAGAGAGAGAGAGAAGAGAGAGAGAGAGAGTGTGGCAAAAGACTTTTCTCCTTCACGCAACTCCCTGGTTGATCCTGCCAGTAGTCATATGCTTGTCTCAAAGATTAAGCCATGCATGTCTAAGTACATACCGAATTAAGGTGAAACCGCGAATGGCTCATTAAATCAGTTACGGTTTCTTAGATTGTACCCACATTTACTTGGATAACTGTGGTAATTCTAGAGCTAATACATGCAAACTAGAATTCCGACCAGAGATGGAAGGAATGCTTTTATTAGATCAAAACCAATCGGTGGCGGACGGTTCGTCCGTTCGTTCATCGTTTGCTTTGGTGACTCTGAATAACTTTGTGCTGATCGCATGGTCATTTAGAACCGGCGACGAATCTTTCAAATGTCTGACTTATCAACTGTCGATGGTAGGTTCTGCGCCTACCATGGTTATAACGGGTAACGGGGAATCAGGGTTCGATTCCGGAGAGGGAGCCTGAGAAAAAGCTACCACATCCAAGGAAGGCAGCAGGCGCGCAAATTACCCACTCCCGGCACGGGGAGGTAGTGACGAAAAATAACGATACGGGACTCATCCGAGGCCCCGTAATCGGAATGAGTACACTTTAAATCCTTTAACGAGGACCAATTGGAGGGCAAGTCTGGTGCCAGCAGCCGCGGTAATTCCAGCTCCAATAGCGTATATTAAAGTTGTTGCGGTTAAAAAGCTCGTAGTTGAATCTGTGTGTCACAGTGTCGGTTCACCGCTCGCGGTGTTTAACTGGCATTATGTGGTACGTCCTACCGGTGGGCTTAGCTCCTCGCGGGCGGTCCAATTGATTACCCATCGCGGTGCTCTTCACTGAGTGTCGAGGTGGGCCGGTACGTTTACTTTGAACAAATTAAAGTGCTCAAAGCAGGCTACCTTCGCCTGAATACTGTGTGCATGGAATAATGGAATAGGACCTCGGTTCTATTTTGTTGGTTTTCGGAACCCCGAGGTAATGATTAATAGGGACAGATGGGGGCATTCGTATTGCGGCGTTAGAGGTGAAATTCTTGGATCGTCGCAAGACGGACTAAAGCGAAAGCATTTGCCAAAAATGTTTTCATTAATCAAGAACGAAAGTTAGAGGTTCGAAGGCGATCAGATACCGCCCTAGTTCTAACCATAAACGATGCCAGCTAGCGATCCGCCGATGTTCCTCCGATGACTCGGCGGGCAGCTTCCGGGAAACCAAAGCTTTTGGGTTCCGGGGGAAGTATGGTTGCAAAGCTGAAACTTAAAGGAATTGACGGAAGGGCACCACCAGGAGTGGAGCCTGCGGCTTAATTTGACTCAACACGGGAAACCTCACCAGGCCCAGACACCGGAAGGATTGACAGATTGATAGCTCTTTCTTGATTCGGTGGGTGGTGGTGCATGGCCGTTCTTAGTTGGTGGAGCGATTGGTCTGGTTAATTCCGATAACGAACGAGACTCTAGCCTGCTAAATAGACGTACCTTATGGTATCTCGAAGGCCCCCGGCTTCGGTCGGTGGTTTTTTACTACCAACGTACAAACAAATCTTCTTAGAGGGACAGGCGGCTTCTAGCCGCACGAGATTGAGCAATAACAGGTCTGTGATGCCCTTAGATGTTATGGGCCGCACGCGCGCTACACTGAAGGAATCAGCGTGTTTTCCCTGACCGAAAGGCCCGGGTAACCCGCTGAACCTCCTTCGTGCTAGGGATTGGGGCTTGCAATTATTCCCCATGAACGAGGAATTCCTAGTAAGCGCGAGTCATAAGCTCGCGTTGATTACGTCCCTGCCCTTTGTGCACACCGCCCGTCGCTACTACCGATTGAATGATTTAGTGAGGTCTTCAGACTGGTGCGCGGCCAATGTCTCGGCATTGCCGATGTTGCCGGGAAGATGACCAAACTTGATTATTTAGAGGAAGTAAAAGTCGTAACAAGGGTTCCGTAGGTGAACCTGCGGAAGGATCATTAACGAATAAAAATGTGTAACAATAAAAAACACATTATAAATAAAATTAAGCGTAACTATGACTACGAATGGATCGATAAAAACAGATACCAAAACTAAAAACAGATACCAAAACTAAATTATTCGAACGCCAAAATATCGACGAGAAAGACGGCTTACGTGTAGGAGGTTCGCCCTCCCGTCCGTTCACTCAGTTGATAGAATGAAAGTCCTCCAGGCAAGTGACTATAAAATAACCTGTCGGAAAAGAGAGGCACCCACTGGGCTCTCGGTGGTCGTTTGTCCTCTGTCTCTCTCGATTTCGGGATGTAAAACGGCATAAGGCGATGATGCATCGAAGGGGAGAGTACAGAAATGAAAGAGCGCTTGCGTGAGGTCGTAAACAAAAGGACCCGCCGCTCTTTGGAATTATATATATATATATATAATTGTTGGCTGTGGGTGTGTTTTCGAAATAACTGAAAAACACACGATAATATATATATGATGCGTCTGCTGTCTATTCATGAGCAAAAGTACAAATCAAACGAAAGTCACACATAATTCAAAGAAGAAAAGGGGCGCTTGCGTGAGGTCGTAACAGAAGACCCGCCGCCTTACTTTTCACTTTATATAATATGATATTAACGATATACACAGAATATGAAATAACGAATCGGCATCCAAATAACATAAATAAATGTGTATTATCGTACGACGTCCACGTCCACGTCCACGTCCACGTCCATAATATAAATGAATGTCACACATCCTTGGTTAGGGCGTATAATATGAGAATAACAGCGACCACATATTATATATAAATGTAATATAAAGAAACACACGAAACGGCACACCCCACGCTCATAAGTAATACAAAGAATGAATGACGCCGAAATATGTCGAAAAATTCCCCGTGTCGGAGAGACATGGCAATGCTGGTCAACGAGATCCGGCTTTGGCGAGTGCATCTTTTCCAGTATATATTCTATACGGGAGGCGAAGGAGAGTGAAGAAATGGATTGTTACTCCGTTGGGATTGAACAACGAAGCCGCCGGAAGCATAAAGATTTCACGGTGTGACGCTTCATACCCATCGCGGGAACAACAATAATTACCTCCTGAGCGGTTGCGCCCGAGGATATATACGTGTCCAAAACGGATGGATCCCACACGATGCGTTTGCATACGTGGGGATCATCGTCGGGTAACCTGGAACCGCAATGAAATGCAAAGCTGCACAGATTTTTGTGTCCGTTTACATTCGACCCTGACCGTAGTACTCGTTCGGAGAGGACGAATCTTTTGGTACGCCAGCAGCGTTAACCTCGTTGTCGAGAGTCTTGACGCCCACGTCGTTGCGAGATCGAACAATTTTACTCGCAACGAATCGATGGGATGAAATGGACCGCTTCGAGGCGCGTTTGTCGGGCCCTTAAGCCAATTGTTTTCGATCCTATCGACACATTACTATGTAATGCTACCCGAGCGGGGAAACGGTGGGTCATCTCGAGTAGAGTGTTTACATTCCACCCTGACCGTGTAGTACTCGTTCGGAGAGGACGAATCTTTTGGTACGCCAGCAGCGTTACCCTCGTTGTCGAGAGTCTTGACACCCTCGTCGTTGCGAGATCGA
>JAOPTO010000091.1:12500-17905 GCA_033822845.1 Tetrapedia diversipes | reverse complement strand
CTCCGAACGAGTACTACACGGTGAGGGTGGAATGTAAACACTCTACTCGAGATGACCCACCGTTTCCCCGCTCGGGTAGCATTACATAGTAATGTTGTCGATAGGATCGAAAACAATTGGCTTAGGGGCCCGACAAACGCGCCTCGAAGCGGTCCATTTCATCCCATCGATTCGTTGCGAGTAAAATTGTTCGATCTCGCCACGACGTGGGTGTCAAGACTCTCGACAACGAGGGTAACGCTGCTGGCGTACCAAAAGATTCGTCCTCTCCGAACGAGTACTACGGTCAGGGTCGAATGTAAACGGACACAAAAATCTGTGCAGCTTTGCATTTCATTGCGGTTCCAGGTTACCCGACGATGATCCCCACGTATGCAAACGCATCGTGTGGGATCCATCCGTTTTGGACACGTATATATCCTCGGGCGCAACCGCTCAGGAGGTAATTATTGTTGTTCCCGCGATGGGTATGAAGCGTCACACCGTGAAATCTTATGCTTCCGGCGGCTTCGTTGTTCAATCCCAACGGAGTAACAATCCATTTCTTCACTCTCCTTCGCCTCCCGTATAGAATATATACTGGAAAAGATGCACTCGCCAAAGCCGGATCTCGTTGACCAGCATTGCCATGTCTCTCCGACACGGGGAATTTTTCGACATATTTCGGCGTCATTCATTCTTTGTATTACTTATGAGCGTGGGGTGTGCCGTTTCGTGTGTTCCTTTATATTACATTTATATATAATATGTGGTCGCTGTTATTCTCATATTATACGCCCTAACCAAGGATGTGTGACATTCATTTATATTATGGACGTGGACGTGGACGTGGACGTGGACGTCGTACGATAATACACATTTATTTATGTTATTTGGATGCCGATTCGTTATTTCATATTCTGTGTATATCGTTAATATCATATTATATAAAGTGAAAAGTAAGGCGGCGGGTCTTCTGTTACGACCTCACGCAAGCGCCCCTTTTCTTCTTTTAATTATGTGTGACTTTCGTTTGATTTGTACTTTTGCTCATGAATAGACAGCAGACGCATCATATATATATTATCGTGTGTTTTTCAGTTATTTCGACAACACACCCACAGCCAACAATTATATATATATATATATAATTCCAAAGAGCGGCGGGTCCTTTTGTTTACGACCTCACGCAAGCGCTCTTTCATTTCTTTACTCTCCCCTTCGATGCATCATCGCCTTATGCCGTTTTACATCCCGAAATCGAGAGAGACAGAGGACAAACGACCACCGAGAGCCCAGTGGGTGCCTCTCTTTTCCGACAGGTTATTTTATAGTCACTTGCCTGGATGACTTTCATTCTATCCACTGAGTGAACGGACGGGAGGGCGAACCTCCTACACGTAAGCCGTCTTTCTCGTCGATATTTTGGCGTTCGAATAATTTAGTTTTGGTATCTGTTTTTAGTTTTGGTATCTGTTTTTATCGATCCATTCGCAGTCATAGTTACGCTTAATTTTATTTATAATGTGTTTTTTTATTGTTACACATTTTTATTCGTTAATGATCCTTCCGCAGGTTCACCTACGGAAACCTTGTTACGACTTTTACTTCCTCTAAATAATCAAGTTTGGTCATCTTCCCGGCAACATCGGCAATGCCGAGACATTGGCCGCGCACCAGTCTGAAGACCTCACTAAATCATTCAATCGGTAGTAGCGACGGGCGGTGTGCACAAAGGGCAGGGACGTAATCAACGCGAGCTTATGACTCGCGCTTACTAGGAATTCCTCGTTCATGGGGACTAATTGCAAGCCCCAATCCCTAGCACGAAGGAGGTTCAGCGGGTTACCCGGGCCTTTCGGTCAGGGAAAACACGCTGATTCCTTCAGTGTAGCGCTCGTGCGGCCCAGAACATCTAAGGGCATCACAGACCTGTTATTGCTCAATCTCGTGCGGCTAGAAGCCGCCTGTCCCTCTAAGAAGATTTGTTTGTACGTTGGTAGTAAAAACCCACCGACCGAAGCCGGGGGCCTTCGAGATACCATAAGGTACGTCTATTTAGCAGGCTAGAGTCTCGTTCGTTATCGGAATTAACCAGACAAATCGCTCCACAAACTAAGAACGGCCATGCACCACCACCCACCGAATCAAGAAAGAGCTATCAATCTGTCAATCCTTCCGGTGTCTGGGCCTGGTGAGGTTTCCCGTGTTGAGTCAAATTAAGCCGCAGGCTCCACTCCTGGTGGTGCCCTTCCGTCAATTCCTTTAAGTTTCCGCTTTGCAACCATACTTCCCCCGGAACCCAAAAGCTTTGGTTTCCCGGAAGCTGCCCGCCGAGTCATCGGAGGAACAACGGCGGATCGCTAGCTGGCATCGTTTATGGTTAGAACTAGGGCGGTATCTGATCGCCTTCGAACCTCTAACTTTCGTTCTTGATTAATGAAAACATTTTTGGCAAATGCTTTCGCTTTAGTCCGTCTTGCGACGATCCAAGAATTTCACCTCTAACGCCGCACTACGAATGCCCCCATCTGTCCCTATTAATCATTACCTCGGGGTTCCGAAAACCAACAAAATAGAACCGAGGTCCTATTCCATTATTCCATGCACACAGTATTCAGGCGAAGGTAGCCTGCTTTGAGCACTTTAATTTGTTCAAAGTAAACGTCCCGGCCCACCTCGACACTCAGTGAAGAGCACCGCGATGGGTAATCAATTGGACCGCCCGCGAGGAGCTAAGCCCACCGGTAGGACGTACCACATAATGCCAGTTAAACAACGCGAGCGGTGAACCGACACTGTGACACACAGATTCAACTACGAGCTTTTTAACCGCAACAACTTTAATATACGCTATTGGAGCTGGAATTACCGCGGCTGCTGGCACCAGACTTGCCCTCCAATTGGTCCTCGTTAAAGGATTTAAAGTGTAATCATTCCGATTACGGGGCCTCGGATGAGTCCCGTATCGTTATTTTTCGTCACTACCTCCCCGTGCCGGGAGTGGGTAATTTGCGCGCCTGCTGCCTTCCTTGGATGTGGTAGCTGTTTCTCAGGCTCCCTCTCCGGAATCGAAACCTGATTCCCCGTTACCCGTTATAACCATGGTAGGCGCAGAACCTACCATCGACAGTTGATAAGTCAGACATTTGAAAGATTCGTCGCCGGTTCTAAATGACCATGCGATCAGCACAAAGTTATTCAGAGTCACCAAAGCAAACGATGAACGAACGGACGAACCGTCCGCCACCGATTGTTTTTGATCTAATAAAAGCATTCCTTCCATCTCTGGTCGGAATTCTAGTTTGCATGTATTAGCTCTAGAATTACCACAGTTATCCAAGTAAATGTGGTACAATCTAAGAAACCGTAACTGATTTAATGAGCCATTCGCGGTTTCACCTTAATTCGGTATGTACTTAGACATGCATGGCTTAATCTTTGAGACAAGCATATGACTACTGGCAGGATCAACCAGGGAGTTGCGTGAAGGAGAAAAGTCTTTTGCCACACTCTCTCTCTCTCTCTTCTCTCTCTCTCTTTACCTGTCGTCGTCGATTCTCTCGGAGGATCGATCGACGAGTCGAGCCTTTCGTATTTGTATTATATATATATATATATATATATAGTATGCATAATGTTACGTGTGTTTGGTCAAATACATTATTTATCGCAAGAGGAGGAGCGGGCACTCGTATAATACTGCCCCAGATTAATTTCCTTCATCGCACCACAAAGTGTATTTAGTTACTTCCATAGAATGTCTCCGTTTCGAGGAAGCGCGTATTATATTCACTTCCACGCTGAAACAGTTTCTCGTTAAAATAAAGCACGTATCCAGCATGCTGAACAATATTTTAACGAGCCAAGCGCGTATTCGAAGTGCACGCTGAACGTATCTAAATAAACGGGACAAACTCTTTGTGAAAGTTTCGTATCGCCCTCCTTCTAGTCGCACAAACGCGCCTCAAGAAGAATACAGTGCAACTTTAGCAAAGTATAAATCTATCGTACACAATTTGTACGCCCAACGTGTATCAAAATATATAACGTTATAAAACGTTTGTAAAATCGTCCGATCGCTCGGTTCGAAGAGTTGATGCTCAGTTAGTACAAGTACACACGCCGAAACGTGCATACAGGTAGCCAACATCCCAAAGGGACGCTTTTCCCACATATGGGCCATTCGGTCATAGACACCGACCCGTGGCAATGCTGTGCAGAGAATAATACGGATACGTAAGCGCGGCGCGAAAGCAGTCGAGTTGTTATACTCGAGGAGCGATGGACTTGCTCTCGACCGAGGTCGTAGATAAGCCCACGCGCCCGACTCTGCTCCGCCCGGCTCGCCCGAACAGTCGTCTCTCTTATAGGTACGGAACGGCCCGCCGGGGCGTCTGCGCCAGCCCGGCTAACGCACGGGCGCTTATGGGGCGAAACCGCCGCAACGGGAGACCGTCCGGGAAGACTGTTGGAACTTTGACGCGAAACGACAAAATATCAAGCCGTAATATTACGATCGAATTAGAACGTAATGATCACGTACACATTAAAAACAAGCCGAAAATAGAATTTTATAAAAAATATCGAAAAATAAGGATTTCGAAAATCAAGTTATTTAAAATAAAATGAACGATCAACAAATCGGACGAAAGAGGGTTATAATTAATTAAAGGGATGCAAAACGATAATATTGCATCAATAAAATATATAGGTTGATAAATAAATAATAAAGAAAAAAAGGAAAATGCTCCAGTCATATCGGTTCGGGCGCTCGCTCCAGTCATATCGGCTCGGGCGCTCGCTCCAGTCATATCGGTTCGGGCGCCAGCTGCGGTCATATAGGTTCGGGCGCGTGCTCCAGTCATATCGGTTCGGGTGCTTACTCCAATAATATCGGTTTTGGCGTGCGCTCCGGTAATATCGGATCGGGCGATACCTTCAGCCATTCATTTCGTTTCTTGCGCTTTCCCCGGTCATATCGATTCGGGCGCTTACTCCAATCATATCGGTTCGGGCGCGTGCTCCAGTCACATCGGTTCGGGTGCTTACTCCAATAATATCGGTTTTGGCGTGCGCTCCGGTAATATCGGATCGGGCGATACCTTCAACCATTCATTTCGTTTCTTGCGCTTTCCCCGGTCATATCGATTCGGGCGCTTATTCCAATCATATCGGTTCGGGCGCGTGCTCCAGTCACATCGGTTCGGGTGCTTACTCCAATAATATCGGTTTTGGCGTGCGCTCCGGTAATATCGGATCGGGCGATACCTTCAGCCATTCATTTCGTTTCGTGCGCTTTCCCCGGTCATATCGATTCGGGCGCTTACTCCAATCATATCGGTTCGGGCGCGTGCTCCAGTCACATCGGTTCGGGTGCTTACTCCAATCATATCGGTTCGGGCGCGTGCTCCAATCATATCGGT
>JAOPTO010000091.1:0-7500 GCA_033822845.1 Tetrapedia diversipes | reverse complement strand
TTTCCAGTTCCGAGCGACTCTCGCCTGTCACCAACACCAGCAGGTCGTCCGCATAGGCCACCGCTCCGACGCCACTTGATTCCAGCGTCTTCAAGAGGTCGTCGAACACAAGGTTCCAAAAACTTGGGCCCAGGATGGATCCCTGCGGGCAGCCTCTGCTCACCGTTTTCCCAATGCTCCCGTGCTTTCCGACCAGCTTTACACTCCGTTCGCTCAAGTAGTGTGCTACGACCTTGTAAAGATTACAGGGGCAGCTCCTTTCCTTGAGGCGGTGCATGATGCTCGGCCACCAGACGTTGTCGAATGCTCCTCTGATGTCGAATAGCACTGCTACCACGTATTTCTTCTCGCAGTCAGCTACCATCTTCCGCACTTGAAGAATCGCGTCCGTTGTTGATCTGCCCTTCCTGAAACCAAACTGGTTCGCGCTCGCGAAGAGAGGATCCGAGAATATCGGCTCCAATCTCGCGAGTAAGAGTTTCTCGAAGCACTTACCCAATACTGGAAGAAGGCAGATTGGTCGGTATGATGACGGGTCGCAGCTGTCTCTCTCGATGCCCTTTAGTAGCGCACGAATGGATCCAACCTTCCACAGATCTGGAAAAACACCATTGCGCAGACACGCGTTGAACAAACTTACCAGGTCTCCGCCGATGACACCGTAAGCAGCCTTCACGACGTCGACCTCGATTCCGTCAATTCCTGGTGCCTTTCCGCTCCTCATGCTGGTCACCGCTCGCCGCACTTCGGTTTCGTCAAACGGGGGAACATCCTCCGTCGACGGGGGAGTCCTTGCCGCTTCACGCCTCTCTTTCTGCTCCGTTGTCTCGTCCGGTGTATCGTCCGGTACAAGGGCGTCCAGGAGTTTTTTAGCGCAGCTCTCCCACGTTGGGCTGCCGTCCGAGGTGATGGACGCAGCGAAGGTCATCTCGGGAGTGATCTTCTTCCCGCAGAGTTTGTATACCGGACCCCACGGGTCGCGGTTTCCCTCTGCGGTAACGAAATCCTGCCAGCTGCTTTTCCGCGACTCGTAAACCGCCTTCTGGTATTTCCTCTTCAGTTTGTGGTATGCTATCCTCTTCTCCTGCTTGAGGGTCGGATCCGCCTCTTGTTGAAACCGCTTCCTAGCGGCGTACGTTTTCTTCTTGGCGGTCGTGAGCTCCGCTGTCCACCATGCGACCGCCTTGGCGCGACGCACCTTGGTCTGCATGGTTGACTCGCAGGCTTCCAAAATAGCATCTTGAATTGCCTGCGCTGCTTTGTTCACTTCTTGCTTCGAATTCAGTCGCTCGCATGGGTCGCGATCTCTCCTGCGTTCGAGGAGACGGTCTTGAAACAGTTCCCAGTTTGCCTTCTTGACGTTATATCTGCCACGATGTGCAGTGAAAGTTGGGTCATCTTCCGGTCCGATCTGGAGATAGATCGCGTTATGGTCACTAGTCGTCCATGCCTCCTCGACGCTCCAGCTTCTCACGGATGTTAAGATGCTGCTGGATGCGAGGGTAATATCGATGCATGACGCTCCTTTGTGTGACCTGAACGTCGGGGGGTTGTTCGGTTCGTTAAGCACAGTGAGCCCACACTGTGCCAACGTCTCTTCTAGTAGTTCTCCCCTTTCGTCCCTTCGGAAGGGCGGATATTCGTGCGAATGCCATAATGTCGATTTGGCATTCGCATCCGCTCCGACAATCAATTTTCGTCCGGAAAGGGTTCTTGCAACTTGCTCGAGTTTCTCCAGGTATGGTTCAATCTTGTCCGAGCATTGAAAGTACATGCTGGCAACGTACATTCTGCCGAACGGTCCACATATTTCGATGCAGACGCAGTGCTGGTCGCTGAGGCTTGCGATCTTGAGCGCCGTGATATCCGGGTTTCGAATGACGATCCCGGCCATAGCGTTCTCGTTCGGAGGGGCTCCGCTCACCACTGCGACGCGGGAGCCGAAGCCAACGAATTTCCCTTTGATGTTATAGGGTTCTTGTGCCAGCAGCACGTCGATGTCTTTCTCTTCCATCAACTTGCTCGTTTCGAGTGAAACCATCTGAGATCTCCTCATGTTGAGCTGCAGGATCTTCAGGCCAGCGGTTCTTCTTGGTACGGGCTTAGTTCCCATAGTCGGTGCGGGACAGTGACTGGTTAATCGCGGCGATGTAGGACGGGCACTCTCTGCTCGTCACCGGATGCGACGTGTTCTTCTTGTTCCTGAGGCAGTTTGGGCACGTCGCCGGTTTTTCTTTCTTCGGGCACGTCTTAAAACTGTGGCCTGGTGTGGCACAGTGCCCACAGATTTCCTTTTCTACCCTGCAGAACTTCGCAGCATGACCGTATCCCTGGCATTTGTAACATCGTGTTACGCTGATATGATCTTGTACTCGACAGCAGCTCCAGCCGATGTACAGCTTTTCCTTCCTGATGAAAATGTCCCTGACTTCCTTGGACACCTCAAAGATGCAGTGGCATCTGTCCTTTTTCCTGTCGCCTGTTTTAAAAGCGAGCTTTGCTTGCTGCTTGCATTTGGTCCACTCTTTCTTATCGATATTCTGCTCGACGACGGCATCCAGGATAAGGTCGTCCTTTTCGAAACGCGGAACATCGTACACGATAATACGGGGGTTACGTCTTACCGGTGCTCCGACGACGAGGCCTGCCGCGCGGAGCTTCTCGTTTGACATCAGCGCCGTGATGTCACTTTTCTTGGCGGTTTCCACCGCGATTCCCCCACCATGGATCCTGCGGACATTCTTAATTTGGAGCCCTTCCGTTCTCGGGGACACCAGATTCAGCACGGCTTCCTTCGTCTTTGTGCTGTCCTCGAATTTTTTGGGGTCCTTTGGCAGAATCGTCACAACGTTGGGTGGATCCTGCTTTTGATTCGATGCGGCTGCCGTCCTTGATTTAAGGCCCACGCGTTCAGCGTACGTCTGCGGTTTCGCGGGGTGAACCTGGCTTTGGGTCTTCTCGAAAGCAGTCCGTTGATCATTGCTCTCTTGCCTGAGAGCAACTAATTGTCCCTTCAACTCGGCTGAGTGTATTAGCGACTGTGTGAGCACTGCATGTAAATCATTAACCATGTTCACTAGGTCGCTTATGGTGCTTGCTGGAACCCCGTTAGCCGGCGCAGTGAGTGTGCTGAGAACCAGCTTCCGGGCCTTTGCACCTTTAATACGGAGCCGATTCACCGTAACATCCTCGTCTACTTCGCCACTTTTTTCCCCCGCGGGTTTCATCGCCGTATGTATTGGACTCGGTGAATTCCTCTTCTTGTCCAGCTTCTTCTTCCTCGAACTTAACGGCTTGCAGTCCGAGGCGGTGGCACTGTAGGAGCAGTCCGACTCCGAGCCCGATAATATCTTCCTCTTCTGTCTCCTCCTTCTTGGCGCCTCAGTGTCCGTGGACACCAACTCCATTGCCGTGCGCGACATGTCCGTCGCCCGGGACAGCGTCCCAGCGGTGCGTGCCTCTTCCGATGCAACCTCGCTCCCCGGGTGACAGGAGAAGACTGATGCTGGTGGCACCGACGGCGCGGTTTTAAGTCGTGTGGTGGCGTTCCGATCGCCGGATAGTTCGCGAACACGAACACCTGGTGGCGCTTCGATCGCTCTTCCGCTGCTCACTCCCGATCGCGGGCACCTGGCGGCGTGGCTGTCGGCCACGTCGGCCAACGCCCAAGATGGCGTCCAAGATGGCGGACGCCAACGCCCAAAAATAGTTTTTTCGAAATAAATCACTATCCACTGCACGGATTTGTCCGAAACTTTCACAGATTGTTCCTACCGTAACAGGGAACACGCACAAATGAAGGCAACCTCGTACCTTTCAACCAACTACAGATATTAGCCGTCGAAGTTTCACCTGTCACTCGGCCACGTGGCGGCCGACACGGAAAAACGAAAAACGACTTAACTTCGTCAATTTTGGCCCGATTTTCACGAAAACGCGGCCACTAACACTTTTCACCGTACTAAACACAATAAACACTCACTCAGAATGTTCCACAAAGAATTTCCTGCTATTTTCACACTCGAAACACGGAGCGACGTGACCTCGCGTGCGTACTCATGCACCACCTAGCGGAGACTCCAGTAGATAGGGACAGAGGGAATCTCGTTAATCCATTCATGCGCGTCACTAATTAGATGACGAGGCATTTGGCTACCTTAAGAGAGTCATAGTTACTCCCGCCGTTTACCCGCGCTTTTTGAATTTCTTCACGTTGACATTCAGAGCACTGGGCAGAAATCACATTGCGTCAACACCCGCAAGGGCCATCGCAATGCTTTGTTTTAATTAGACAGTCGGATTCCCCTAGTCCGTGCCAGTTCTGAGCTGAGCGTTGAATGGCGGCCGAAGAGAGCGACCACGACGGCAAGCCGCCACGGAAGCCTCGCAGCAAGGAAGATCCGCGGGAGGCCAAGGCACGGGACCGAGCTCGGATCCCGGGGGCGATATAAATATCGCTTGCCCGTTCAGCTTCGCCCAGGCCCGGCACGTCAGCCAAGCCCGCTTCCCGACCAAGCCCGACACGCCCCGCTCCTCAGAGCCAATCCTTATTCCGAAGTTACGGATCCAATTTGCCGACTTCCCTTACCTACATTAATCTATCGACTAGAGGCTCTTTACCTTGGAGACCTGCTGCGGATATGGGTACGAACCGGCGCGACACCTCCACGTGGCCCTCTCCTGGATTTTCAAGGTCCGAGGGGAAGATGCGGACACCGCCGCAACTGCGGTGCTCTTCGCGTTCCAAACCCTATCTCCCTGCTAGAGGTTTCCAGGGAACTCGAACGCTTATACAGAAAAGAAAACTCTCCCCGCACCTCCCGACGGCGTCTCCAGGTCATGTTGGGTTACCCCGACGAGCACTCTTATGAGGGCCCGGAATGGTATACGGTTCCGCTGCCGGGTTCCGGAATAGGAACCGGATTCCCTTTCGCCCGATGGGTGTGTGTGTTTACATAGTCTCGTTCGTTCAAATTTTGCGTGTTACATATATGTTAGGACACCTCATCTACATATGATTTCTCATAGGGCTTAGGATCGACTGACTCGTGTGCAACGGCTGTTCACACGAAACCCTTCTCCACATCAGTCCTCCAGGGTCTCGCTGGAGTATTTGCTACTACCACCAAGATCTGCACCGACGGCGGCTCCAGGCAGGCTCACGCCCAGACCCTTCTGCGCACACCGCCGCGACCCTCCTACTCATCAGGGCTTCATGGAGGACGGTCCACACCCGCGAGGGGTCAAAGGACGCACGTCACTCCCCTCTTGCCGCTGACGGCGGAGTATAGGCGCGACGCTTCAGCGCCATCCATTTTCAGGGCTAGTTGCTTCGGCAGGTGAGTTGTTACACACTCCTTAGCGGATTCCGACTTCCATGGCCACCGTCCTGCTGTCTTAAGCAACCAACGCCTTTCATGGTATCCCATAAGCGTCGACTTAGGCGCCTTAACTCTGCGTTTGGTTCATCCCACAGCGCCAGTTCTGCTTACCAAAATTGGCCCACTTGGCACTCTGATCCAAGATCTCGTGGCTTCATTGATCCAAGCAAGCCAGAGATCTCACCCATTTAAAGTTTGAGAATAGGTTGAGGTCGTTTCGGCCCCAATGCCTCTAATCATTCGCTTTACCAGATGAGACTCGTCAGCGTTCGAAACGAGTGCCAGCTATCCTGAGGGAAACGTCGGAGGGAACCAGCTACTAGATGGTTCGATTAGTCTTTCGCCCCTATACCCAGTTCCGACGATCGATTTGCACGTCAGAATCGCTACGGACCTCCATCAGGGTTTCCCCTGACTTCGTCCTGACCAGGCATAGTTCACCATCTTTCGGGTCCCAACGTGTACGCTCTGGGTGCGCCTCTTCTCGTAATGAGAACGAGACGCCCCGGGAGTGCGGGGCACCATCGTAACGGTGCCCATCCTCCCTCGGTCGACGCTTAGGCCGACCTTCACTTTCATTTCGCCTTTAGGTTTATGCATCCCAATGACTCGCGCACATGTTAGACTCCTTGGTCCGTGTTTCAAGACGGGTCCTGAGAGTACCCAAAGCAGTAGCGTCGCCGACCGGTAATTCAGAGCTTGGCCAGTCCAAGGACACCGCCTGCCAACAGCTGGTCATGCCCGGGGACGGCACCAGGTCCGTACCTCCGGGTTGAAGCTGATCTAGCTTGCGGCGGGCCTGACGCACACACATTCGAGAATGGATTGGTTGCGGCCCGATACCGTGCGAGTACCGTCGTGCAGCCGGTCGGGCGACCGAGGGTCTGTCGCGTGCGCGCATGGCGACGAAACAGGCGCCCTCTCGGGCCGTAGACCGACACGCAACGGGTCGCGACGTTCTACTAGGGGAGAAGTGCACGACTACAGCACCGGAACATTCAAGCCGAAGGTGGTGTGCCCTCGCCGTGGAACCACGAAGGTCCATTCGGGGCATCGCGCACCGACGGGAGCCAGCGCCGTTGACGATGAATCTCCCCATTCGATCTTTTGGGTTTCTCAGGTTTACCCCTGAACGGTTTCACGTACTCTTGAACTCTCTCTTCAAAGTTCTTTTCAACTTCCCCTCACGGTACTTGTTCGCTATCGGTCTCGTGGTCGTATTTAGCCTTAGATGGAGTTTACCACCCACTTAGGGTTGCACTCTCAAGCAACCCGACTCTAAGGAGAGATCCTCCCGAAAACGCGTACCGGTCGCTACGGGCCTGGCACCCTCTATGGGTAAATGGCCCCATTCAAGATGGACTTGGACGCGGTTCGACGTCACGGGACAGACGGATCCTCCCAAACACTACATTTCCCAGCGGCAGAACCGCGGGATTCAGTGCTGGGCTCATTCCTGTTCGCTCGCCGCTACTAAGGAAATCCTTGTTAGTTTCTTTTCCTCCGCTTAGTAATATGCTTAAATTCAGCGGGTAATCTCGCCTACTCTGAGGTCGTCATATACGTGTATTTTTATTGTATGCGTAACAACAACAATAAAAAAAAACCTGAGTTACGCACAGTTGAGAGTGGCGACAAAAAAAAAAGAAGTAAGAGAGAGAAGGTATAGTCGAAAGTCGAAAAGACATTTGTACAAGAAACATGGATTCTTATTTTTATGCACCGCACCATAGTGCCAATTTATATCGCAGGTTCGAATCGGAGAGACGCTCGCTGGACAACCGAAGAATTTCCCGGATTTTTGACGTCCGTCCTGTATTTAAAAAAAAAGCAATGCTTGGTATAAACTATTCTCCAGCGGTTCCTATATATCGTTTCGCCCTTTAATCTCGAACGTCTCTCTGTGTACAATATAAAAAAAGAGCATCGAAACGGCGCACCGATCCTCCTCATAGTCATCCCGATTCTTTATTATTACCCTAGATCCTTCAGAACGAAGGACCAGGCCGGGGTGAGTCGGAGGTGCGCAACACGGATCTCAAACTCTTTTTATATGTACGAGAGAACGTAAAAGGGACAAAAACACAGAACGCACGCAAGTGGAGATAGACAAGCTTCT